>JAPDEK010000077.1:0-166365 GCA_027569065.1 Aspergillus cavernicola | reverse complement strand
ACCTTTTTTTTTTTTTGTGTGTGTGTTTTTGTTTTTAACTTTGTCATTTTTTTGGTTTTGTTTTTTGTTTTTGTTTTTGAATTTTTCATTTTTTTTTATATTTTTTTGGTGTTTGTGTTTTTTTTTGTTTGTGTTTGTGTTTTTTTTTTTTTTTTTTTTATTTTTTGGTTTTTTTTTTTTTTTTTTTTTTTTTTTTTTTTTCGCTGTGGTGGTGGTGGTGGCCGTAATAGTGTTCTTTATCTTTAAAATGAGGAAGAGATGTGGTGTTGTAGTTTCTAGACATAGTGATATCAGGACAATTGAAGTAGAAGAGAAGTGTCGGGCCGATGGAGCTGTTGGTATCCGACAAGATCGGATGCGGCGGGTGTGGCATTCTTAGATGTGGTTAACGCTCTGGTGTTTGAATGACCTTCCAATATTTGACTACTTTGAGGTTAAATTAAGCTATAGATACAGTGTATCTTATTCGCGGCTGAGAAGAGAGATGACGAGGGCTTCAAATCGATTATGGATAGATACGCTGCGACTGCAAGTATATACTACAGTAGTTGAAGATCTGAGTCAGGTGCGTCCTTTTTCATAGTTATTGAGATACTTAATGTAGCACAGTAAATAGCAAACATTTTTATCAATCTCAACTATAGACAGCAATTATTCAACGCTCTCATATCAGAGCATGATCTTTGGTCATAGGGTAGTCCGGACAGTAAGCTTCAGCAGGGTCATGGATTTATAATGAGTTGTGCTTAACTCGTCTCAATGCAATCCAGATATATATCATATAGAAGCTGACTTGTGTCGGGAGTAGTAAGCTGATAATGCGGTTGGATGTCGTCGGATGTAAGATTGCAATCAGATCGGATGTGCCTGTATATACTGCCTGAGGTGTCGAACAGGTTGAATGCGTAGGGCACAACATGTCTGGATTGTTGCACGTATGGCAAGATGAAATAGATAATATTTATATTGCTATTCCTGTAGAAATATGACCAAGGTGTGAAGAAAACCAGTCTGCGATACTGTGGATAATCCGAGTTAGTAGTAGCAGCACAATATATCCCACCAGTTTGATAAATAACCTTCAGGAACATTGCACTGTATATGTTGCACCAACTCAAGATCAAATCGTCGCAACCTAGGATATCTCACAGGGGAAGGCGAAGGTACTTAGGAACAGTGTTTTTGAAGCTCAACCCTAGTAGCAAACAGCTAAAGTGCATGGGAGGGTAAAGAGGGACTGTTGCCTTACATAATGACTTGGCCGGCTTAATGGTTGCCTACTATGGGATAGAATCCGAGAAACGCTTGAAGAATTTCAGGATCCTTCATTGAGACAAAGTATGGCAGCCCCGTTGTGTGACATGGAGATCTCAACCGAGGAGGCGTAGAACTTCGTAAGACAAATGTGGTTATATCTGAGTGGAAGAGGTGGTTTGCTGCCACGACGTCTGTTACAGAAGTATGAGTAAAGGGCACTCCACTTCCTCAAGACAATCAGAGTATCAGTGGTGCCCTCTCTTCCAAGTTGCTCCCCACGGAACAACAAAGCAGTAAGCTAGGATCAATTGGTGGATGCGGACAGTTCGGGCTGATCACTAGCTCTAGACCGTAGTCAGATATACCGGAGCATAAAGAGGACGAGGAACAGATGTTGTCAAAGACGCTGGAGGATTGAAGCCTGGGGGCCTGTCAGTGAGGCATGCCCCGCCCCCACGCTCGTGGCTCGAACAATGTCTCTTAACACCATGATCAGATTAGTCTAGTTGCTTCCCGTCTTCGATTCATTTCCAAAAGGCTTCAGCGGCAGCAGGGATAAACAGGGACGAGGAACGCAAGAAACCACCAATGGAAGCATCAGCGCCATCGGAGGAGTTATGCTGCTTACAAGGAGAAGGCCTGGATTGCCGTGACCCGGGTTTACCCCGCCTCAACACTGCCAGGTTGTCCTGGTCGGGTCTCGGGGAAATCAGAGAGGAAGCAGCAGTACTACTCAGTACTTGCTAAGTAGTAGGTACTCCAGATTACTGTATGGCAGTAGAGTAGATGCAGTGGAAGAGTGCGGAGTATGCATGATTGGTCTTTTCATTTACCGGTGTCTGAATTGATACTTTGGAGCAAGAAACATACAGAAATAAACTCTGGCCGTCCAAAGGCTTCCACGTCAGATTTGAAATTCATCGTAAGGTAAGTTCATGTGAATGATGAAGGCACCTTTGAATGATTTTCGTGGATGTTTGGTACAGAATCCCCACGTGCGGGCATTGCGGGAGGTGATCGCATACCACTTTCTCAAGGTTACTTGTTCAACCCACTTCCAAGGTCAAGATCCAAGAGCACGGGCTCCGGGGCCTACTCTGATATGCTCGTCATTGCAGAAATGGAACTGGGTGGAACATTTTGGTTATACACTATGGCCAAGATACGTGCGACGACATCATCATGGTTTCTGTACTGCCTGACCCCTTTGCCTGAACACCCTATGAACTACTACTACTACTACTACTACTACTACTACTACTACTACTACCACTAGGTACAGAGTCTGGATGTATCGCGACTGACTATATAATGTGCCTGCACAGTGAGCCGAGCATCACTAGAGGAATCAATACTCTGAGTGTACACTGTACTATACAGTGTTCTCCGACTCCTCCCGGACTGCTTGAACGCACATAAAGAGTACTAGCCAATCAACAGGCCCACGCGTTGGATAAACTATCCAAAATGAGTGATAGACAAGTTCCTGATAAGGGGTCTAAAAATAATCCCTCAGCTGTAATTTATGAAATACCCTGACGGCCAGCTGACATGACTGCAATTCCAATGATTCTGACGATTATTGAGCACTAGCAAGTACTACAGTACACCACCATCGACCGACGACCACTGCCTCCTTACTTTCTCTCCCTTTCCCCTTCTTCTTCCCCTCCTTCTCTCTTTCTTCCTCCTTCTACTTCCTCTCCTTTATCAAACAACTATATCCAGTCTCAGATCGTTGATTGTTGCTCCAGAGAGTCATCACTTCGCGTCCCTTATCTCCCACCTCTAGCGCGTCGCATCGCATACTAGATACCGACCATACCTACTCCAGGTATACTCGAGACTGCATCTGCAAGTCTGCCATCTATCACTTCTGTGCTGTAAGTTTTATGCTTTTTCTTCAAATCTCCATTCTCTATTCTTCAAACCTGGTTCTTTGTCTCCCATCCATTTTCTGGGAATTAGTCATCTTTCTTTGTCTTATCGTCTCTTTAAGTTATGGTTGGTTCATTTGCCTCTGACTCATGTGATATAGTAGTAAAGCCACCGTTGCTCAACGAAGACCACATTCTTCTTCTCGACATCATGGCCACTCAGACTCCTACCTCCAGCATCGCTATGGCCCTTGCCGGCAAGACCGCCTCTGTTGATATACCCAAACCTCGTTTCGGCTACCCTTCTGGTGCCCATGGTCCTCGCTCCGGACATCCCACCATGTTGCCTACTCCTCCGAATTCCATATCCCCTACTCTTCCCCCCCATGGCTTCAGGCGACGCGATTCCAACCCGCTTGAATCGCCGCCTCTCGCCACATCGCATGTGGACTCCGACATCGACCTCGGGGATGCGAACAATGAGCAGCGCAATACGACTGCTCACGACCTTGAGGCGGTGGGGGCGATCACACCGGGCATGCTAGCTAAGTATCATCTCCCCGAGATCTTGTTGCAGCATGGTCCTCTAGCTATCCGCCATGTGACGGGCTACTTGACCACCTCGGTCCCTGGTTTCTCGGGGATCCCCCCTGCTAAGGCCAGAAGACTGGTTGTGGCCGCGCTGGAAGGTCGAGGAGGCGACGAGCAACGCGACGTCATTTACGAGAAGGTTGGATGGGGGCGCTGGGATGCGCGACGTCGCGGCGAACCGTCGCGGGATGCGCACCGGCATGAGATGTCGCCAGCTTCCAGTCTCTCGGATACATTTCCCTACCGAGGTATGCAGATCCCTAGACGGGATAGCTTGCATCCGTACGGCTCCAGCGTTACCGGCGGCTCAGCTGTTTTCTCTTACACCGACATGGAATTCGGTGGGCGAGAAGACATGCTGGAGCACGAAGCGGACAAGATGTCTCTTGATGGGATCGACCCCGAATACTGTTCTTCTTCCCCGGCTCCAGACGACGAGATTCGGGACGAAGACTGGGATGAGGAAGATATCACAGATGAGGAGGACTGGGCGCATATAGGTGCAGATGCACTGCGTGCGCGGTCTCTTAATACAGGGGGTGGATTTGTGAGCGGGATCCACCCACCACAGCTTCACGGGGGAGGTCCCGCTTCCTCATCCCTTGCGAAATCAGCACCCCGCGGTGTTCCTATTCAACAACTCGGCTTCTCACTGCCCGACAGCCAGGAGCGAGCTGCAGTTGAGGCTCTTTTACGACTCGGCTCTATGTAATACTATTCACCATTACCAGGCGTTTCTGGGTACTAGGTTCATCCTGGATTTGCCTGCATCTTCCTTTTCTCATTCACGGCTGGGCCATCTTTCGATATACATACTTACGATTATACGGACAATTAATATTCAAATACTGCTCCAGACTGCCGAATACAACTTCTACTCGACTGGCTCGAGGCGCTGGTAGCATATGCATTGGGATTTGGAACTCGGTTGGGATTGGGATTATGGCGTTTATCACTTTTGATCATGACATGGGAACCCATTCATTTCCTTTGTGACGATTATTGGCCCTAAGCGCAGGATAAGCCCAGGGCCATCGTCTTTCATTTCATATACCACGGGGCTTGCAGTAGCCCCGGCATTGGTTTATAAATATACTGCCCCCTCGCCACTCTGTACTTTGCTTCTATGTGTTCCCTGGTTGGGCCATTTTCTTACCGTTTTGCATGACTGTCACCTTGGATTGTATCACAATCTGGTATTGTTCATATGAGTTTGACAGGCTCATAGATTCCGCATCGGAAGTCCCATAACTTCAACACGCTGGGAATATTAAATAGACTTACTCAGTCGAGATCTATACATCCGATACACCTTAATATATCAGACCGAGTATCAACTATTTATACATATAGAACACGGACAACACAATATAAACGCCGAGTAGAACCCCAATGCCATCATTTTCAACCTATTTATACCATTTCCCCCTCTTTACTCAAACCAATATAATATACAATACAGCCCGAACGCATGTAATCCTTCCCAACCAGACTATATCCTCCATTCAAAGCAAAAACAAACCTTTATAATAACATTTCCGGATAAACCCAACTCATTTATCATGCGCATCATTAATCCTCCTCCAAACCTCCGCTTCCGCATCCGCAAGTTTATTTCCCGCGCTCTGCAGCCACGACTTCGCACTTCCCCAAACTCCTGCCTCTGCTTCTGAGTCTAGTCCTGCGCTATCTACGCCGCCATATGAACCAGGGTTTGTATTGTTGTGGAGAGGGGGTGTATTTGACGGGGGAGGATATAAAGATGCGTATGGCGTGGTAGTTGAATTCGGATAGTATGGTGGTTGTTGACTAGGATGCTGGAACTGATGCTGTGCGGTTTGCGAGGCCGATCCAGGGGAGTAACTACCGGTATAGCTATATGAACCGGACCCGCTTGTTTGAGGAGGATTAGGGTTCACACCTCGGGGGGTGTATGTAGTCGATGTTGGCATTGAGAGACCGGAGGGTTGAGCGGCCGGAGGAGCGGTTACGGTTAGCGGGTTCGATGTCGTTCTAGAGGGAGGTGCTGGCGCAGGTGTAGGCGCAATACCGGTTTTAGGAGCTGGTGCGGGGGGAGGGGGGCGGGGTTCTTCTTGGGGTTGCTGCTGTTGCTGCTGGATTGTGGATTCGAGAAGTGTTGTTGTGGAAGCTGGGACGGCGCCTGGTTGGGGAGGTGGTGGCGAGTTGGTTGTTAGACTGCTTTGGAGGTCTGCTGGGGTAGGGAGCGCGGTTACTCCACTGGGTTGGGCTGTTGCTGTTGCATAGATAGGAGAGTAGGAGGGAGCTGTTGCGGTGGATGCCGAGGTCGTGCTCGTCGGACCTGATAGTTGTGTCTGACGAATATTCTTTTCCTCGGGAATGGGCGATGACGAAGCGGAAGCAGTATTTTCAGAAGGAGGTGTGGCCATAATAGCGGTTGTTCTAGAGTAAAATCATAGGCTGAAGCTTGAGCTCAAGGTCTAGACGCTAGTATAGGAATCGAGAGCTTGGGATCTGGCAAGACGTCATCAGGTTGCCAGCACGTGACTACACAACATGTGCATGAACTTCTAAGTTCTAACCGTTTGCCCATCAGCAAATTTCTACTGGGGCTACAGCAATAAACGACTCTATACGGAACATCTAAGTTGTGGAAAAAGCATGGTCAAGTCTAACAAGAAAAATACAGTTGGCGAAAAGGAAAAAGCTTGCAGGCAGTAAAGTACAACTGGTACAAGAGAAAATGACACACTTTGTATGCTCAAGACCAGACCATTCTTGACACATATCTCTAATAGATCTCCATCACCACCGTCCAGCACCTAGTTTTTACGTTAGGCGCCGGCCAACCCCTTCCCCAAAAGGCTTACACCAACCGAACAACTCAATTTGGGCGAGTCATCTATTTGAACTTCTTGCCGAAGAGGATGAGCTGGACCTGGTCATAGATGGACAGGACACCAGCACCGGCAACACCACGGAGGATGTTAGCACCAGCACCCTTGAAGAGGGACTTGACACCCTCACGGGCGACAATCTGCTTGAAGGCATCGAAGGAGGACTTGTACTTGACGGCCTCACCGGAGGTCATCATCATACGACGACGGACGGTGTCCAGAGGGTAAGAAGCAATACCAGCACCAGTGGTGACAGTCCAGCCGAGGAGGAAAGAAGCGAGGAAGGAGCCCTCAAGAGGACCGACGAGGAGAACAGGCTTGATGGAGTCGTACATTCCGAAGTACAGACCACGGTAGACAACAATTCCAAGAACGGAGGGACCGAAACCACGGTACAGACCAGCAATACCGTCGGAAGCGAGGGTCTTCTTGTAGACATCAACGAGACCGTTGAACTGACGGTCACCGCCACCCTTAGCAGACTTGGCGTCGTTGGCAAGACGGGTACGGGCGTAGTCGAGAGAGTAGACGAAGAGGAGGGAAGTGGCACCAGCAGCCTGGGATTCATGTTAACGACTGTACATAGGGAGAGGAATTGATATACATACACCACCGGAGGCAAGGTTACCCATCATCCACTTGGTGTATCCATCACGCTCCTTCTTGTAGGCGAACATGGATTTGTAGGTGTCACGGAAGGCGAAGTTGAGAGCCTGGGTAGGGAAGTAACGGATGACGTTGGCAGTGTTACCTCTCCACAGGGAGACGACACCCTCAGCGGCAGCAGTACGGCGGAAGCAGTCCGCGATACCGTTGTACTTGCGGTCGAGGCGACCGGCGCGAAGCATCTCATCCTGGAGGTGATTGAATGTTAGCGTCGCGTCTTGAGACGAATGGCGGTCGGACTCGAAGATTCTTCAATCGGCGCAATCCCAGTCGTCGTGTTGGGGACCACGACGATCGCGGGGAAAATGCCGATAAATAGAACAATCCGGGCAGCAGATCAGGATTAACCAACCTGGTTCTGGATAAGGAGCTTGATACGCTCGATGGGGGCAGCAGCAGTCTTGGAGACAGCGGCGGAAACACCACCCACTAGAAATTGGTTAGTATTCCATCATCGAGAATTCATCATTGAGTCGAGTCAAGTCATCGACTCGGGCGAATTGATGAAATATCCACGCAATTCAATTGATGGGACGACTGGGAATGCATGACATACTGAGGAAGTCGACAACGAATCCCTATGGTGAAAATTTTTTATTAGCAAAGTTTCCAACGATGATGAGCCCAAAATGTCCAAAATCATCCAGATTGAACTAATTCCATGCTTAATAGACACTCTATATGCAATTCTTGGTCCATAGAGTGATAATCTGAGCTAGAACACGTTTTCTGGATGTTTCTTCGTCGAGAGCTGAAAGAACCTCAGGAAGACCTACGGGCATGCCGAAAGCGGACTTGTCACCTTGGTTGGCCATGGCGACGGGTATGAACAGTGATGACCCTTGAGAAAAGAAAGAGAGGAGATGGGATGGAGTGATAGTGCCAGAAACAACAGGACACTGCAAAAGGGATGGAGAAAGAAGGAAGAGAAGAAGGGGAAGGGAGAGAAAAAATAGCAAGGAAAGGCTCTTGTAAGCGGGAAGAAGCGAGCGGAGACGCTAAGACGCTCTTGGGTTCTTGAAAAAGTGGAACAACATTAACACCGGCTTCCGAATGGCCACCGCACCCTTTTTCTTAAGAATTTATTTCTTTGGGGGGTAAGATCTTTTTGTTTTTTGGAGCCGGCGCTAATCCTGGCCCAGGCAACCAAGCCGACATCTCCCGATTGCAATCATTAAGATTTTTTATACGTATGGCGTAGTCTAGTCGTCTACCATGAGCGATGCTAGAATTGACAAGTAATGACTATGAAAGGATCCATAAACTACTCTGTGATATGTCTAGTGTTCAATAATATAAACCTCAATTGCCAGGTCCGAAACGAGGATGGGCGCCTTTTCCCCATATACCCGTAGAGCCTCTGGATTCCGTCGGCCATACAATCATTAATTACACTCTTCTTCCTCCCGAGTATCCGATGGCAACCATATAACCTAGACCCCATCTGGGCTTGCATTATTATTATTGTCAAAATAATGTGAAGAATTTTCACCCCAAGATAGTAGCAAAACATGATATGCAGTATTAGTAAATCCCTCATCTGCGACATGAACTCCATTTCACCGAGCCATGATAACGACTTGAGCAGTCGGTCATGTGCCTTGACTACTCCGTACAATCTGGCATTTCCTTAAACTGCTTTGTATCTACGGAGTACTTTACTCAAGTATGCGGAGTGATCTTCATAAGTCTTGAGTGCCTAATAATAATATCTCAATATATCATTCATGCCTTGATGCATTGGCCATTAATACGGACCTGCTATCCAAGGCCACCAATTGCCGAGGGAAACAAGTGGACGACAAACTTTTTCGCAAGTTTTCTTTTTTGACACCATAAAATCTGGAAATGACGGATAGACCCACTCAACATGGGGCCTTGTTATAACCTGAGGCAAATTGAACCTCCCCGGCCTCGACCTCGAGCTCTAGCAACTTAGCAAGTCGAGGTCAACTCTGTGTATATCTATTATATCCATACCAATCTGCGAAAGTGACTTTCGCAGATTTATTTATTATAGACATTGACGAACTCAATGCATCAGTTTCTATGGTAGCACTACGAATCAGGATACCTGATGGCGGTGACTGAGCAGCAAATATATTTTTGCAGTTACTAGCATGCTATCTATATTATTCACGATATTGAAATTGTAGACTATGGATATCAAACTTAAAAAACAAGCCTAATAGACCGTGACATTTTTAACAGATCAGTGCTTCTTCGACCTCTTTCTCTTCTTCCGGGGCTCCCCTTCTCGAATATCAACTTTTTCTGCAGTCTCCTCGTTGTCCGGCGCGGAGGACTTGCCGCTACCAAACACAAACTCCCTCGGGCCCTCTTCATTGCCGAATGTATCCTTGCGCCATTGCCTCAGCCGCGCTTTCTTGCCCAATCTCTTCTGATCCCGGCGTTTCTTCTCGTCCTCACGGAATGCCGCAAGCTTCTTCAGACCAGCGAATTGATTGAGATGTGTGTCTTCAGCCATTAGAATATCCATTGCAGACAGCCCAAAGCTCTGAGGTGAGGTTTCCCGGTAGCGGAACGCAGAATTATTCTTCTTGGTTGCGCCGGGGAGAAGGGCCAGGTCAAGATCCAGATTGCGGTCGACGGCTTCTTCAATACGAAGTCGGTCTTTGCGAGCCTGCCGTTTCTGTTCTCGTCTCTCTTCGGCCTTGCTTTTCTTTTGACCATCCTCGTCACCATCTTCCATCTCAACGTCAGATATCCCGACGGTGCGTTGTTCGCCAGCCTCAAAGTCAGGCACTAGGTCGTTAATGTCGATGTCATCATCCCACGTAGGCTTCTTTGCCCGTTTCTTCTTGCTCTCAGCTTCATCTCCACTGCCGCCAACGTCGCCATCGGCGTAGTAGTTGTTACCAAACCGCTTCTGCATTTCTTCTTCCCAGTCCTTATCGTCCCAAGCGGCGTCCAAGAATCCAATCCAGTCCTCATCAGTGAGCTGAGATGCACGGAGACCCGCGACTTCTTTGATCTTGTCGACCTTGTCCTGTAGCTCTGCAATTTTGAGTTTGCGTAGTCGGTTTTTCTCTGTTTCCCGCTGCTTCTTTTCCTCCCCTTTCTTCGATCGAGCTGCCTCCCTGATTTGTTTCCTGCCGCTCATTTCATCCCTGCGAACAGACTGTTTGTTCGTCATATCACGTGAATGGGTGATCAAAGTGGCGTTGATTTTGCTGGGATCCTCGAATCGAAAATTGTATGCTTCCTCCCAGGCATCTGCCCGCTGATCATCCTCTTCGTCATCAGACTCAAATGGTTGAAGCTGAGGTTTATTATTCGGCAGCCATGCCCTGGATGACATGAAATTGGAAAGGAAAGTCTCGGGATCTTTCTCTGCATTTTCGACATCAACCTCAACATTTTTTTGGAGCGCCGAGGTAGGTTCAGGTGCTGATTTGCGAACAAGGAATCCTTCGTCCTCATTCCCCCCCTCGTCGGATCCGGACTCTTCGCCATCGGCAGCGGCGTGCATCTCCTTGACGATCGCACTCTTCAAGTCTTCTTGTTCCTGCGCATAAGTCCTTGGGACACCAGATCCATCTTCTTCTGCGAAATCGACACCGCCCAGGAGATTCTCCGTGTGATAGTCTCGAAGGGTCATGGGCTTATGTTTCTCCTCCCGTTGCTGCGGTTCCGCGCCTTCTGAGAGAGAGTCGTAGAAAGTGGCATTTTTGTCGTATACTCGGGGGTCTTTCGATCGGATGGCATTGATAGTTGCCAGAATTTCTGCGTCTACGGCCTCGGTAGCGAACTCTGCATTGTCGTCTTCATCTTCATCCTCGGAGGAGGATTCCTCCTCACCCGCAGACTCTTGACCTTTTCTGAAACCAGACGTCTTCCCTAGTTTGGTTTCAACTATACAAATAGTTAGCAATCTCAAAACTTCAGCCGGGTTATAGAGGATTTATATTCGCGATATACGTACGTTGTTGCATCTCCTCTCTCCTCTTGTTGTGTTCGAAGCGGCGGGCATATTCTTGATTGATCTTGAACGCAGTTCCCTCTGACGAATCGCCAAGAAGCACTCCGCCAGACTCATCTCCAGAATCACTGGAGGACTCGTCGTCGAGAAGTCTGCGGGATTTCTTAGCTGGAGGCTCCATGGCTTAATTCTTGCGATGGCTGCTGTTGTGTCTGGCAGATCTGAAAAAAGTTGGATAGTAATTTTACTGGCAAAAAAAAAATCGGTGACCGCCCCGATCCACTGTTTAGCACCTGAAAGGCTGACCCAGGTCGCTGACGTAGCCAATGAAATCGGGCTTGTGAGAATCGATAGCTCGCAGTAAGAACAGGCGGCGGCTTTGCTCTTCAGCGACCGTCTCTGCTGACCATATTTTAGCTTCTCTATGATCATTGTTACACGTCTAGGGTACTATTTGTATCTTACTTGCCCACTGGCTCCTTGCCATCTCCTCCTTCTTAACACCAAGTCTATGGCTGGTGACATGCACTAACTAGATGTCGTCCCAGCCGCAGACACCCTTACCCCAGGTCGGGAAGCTTGTCAGTGTGGTGTAAGTCACTCTGAGCAACAACCCCTGCTCTTGCGCAGCGTACAAAACCCAGCTGTTTGAAAGCTCTATCTAATCTAATCACAATCTCACAGACCTGTCGGGTTAAAAGAGGCTGCTCTCGACTCCCCCACATTCCGTGCCACTACTCTTCACTTCTCCGACCAGATCGAATATCTTGAACGGTGGCTAGATGGGTACGCGAAGGCCGCATCACGGCTCGCTACGGAGCTCGCAGGCTTGGAGAGTATAGTGGGCGCATTTCTATCCTACTCTACGAACCCTCTCATGGTTTCGGAAGCTACTCTGGATCATGACTATACTTTACTGTCAATGCGGAGATGCGGCGAGAGCTCAAAGGACACATGGAATGGGTTGGTCTCTACCGCCAGGAAGATCGAAACTTTGGTCTCAGAACCCATCAGAGCGTTCATCCAGGAAGACTTGCGGAATTTTAAAGTGAATAATGCCCCCCTTTTCCCGTTCACATCGGAAGGTGGCTAACCCCGCCCAAGGAAAATCGCCGCATGCTTGATCAAGCACAAAAGCAATATGACACCTTGCAAGCGAGATATTCCTCGCAGTCAAAGTCGAAAGAGCCCTCCTCTCTTAGAGAAGATGCATTCCAACTCCACGAGGCTCGCAAAGCTTACCTTAAAGCATCAATGGACTTCTCTGTGCGAGCCCCACAAATACGAAATGCTCTAGACCGGCTTTTGATCCGTGTTTCTTTCGATCAGTGGAGGGAGTTAAAGACGCTTCATAGTGATAATGGAGGAGCATTTGCCAAATGGGGCCAGGAAATGGACCGTATCAAAGGCTGGGTGCACGAGATGGAAGGCGGTGAGAAATTCTCTAAGCGCGAGCTATTCTCAGCAAGAAGTCAGATTGAAGACGCCGCAGAAGTTGTTGCTCGGCCATCGCGTGAATTGGAAGACTACTCTATATCTACAGTCCCATACCTTGGCACGCGCCCATTGTCAACACTCGACACAAAAGATGCCCGCCCTGAAAAGCAAGGGTGGTTGAACTTACGGATTTTATCAAACAAGCCCACTCGCACTACTTGGGTCAGGCGTTGGGCTTTTTTGAAGAATGGAATCTTTGGTTGTCTTGTGCAGGGTATGCGGACTGGAGGCGTTGAAGAGACCGAGAGAATCGGAGTCTTGCTCTGTAGCATTCGTCCGGCCTTCCAAGAAGAAAGAAGATTCTGCTTCGAGGTCAAGACAAAGAGTAACAATATAATGCTCCAAGCAGAGACGCAGAAAGAGCTCATTGACTGGATTGCTGCCTTCGAGGCTGCTAAGCGCAAGGCACTCGAAAACCCGGCGAGCACCGATCTCTCGATCTCCGGGAAACCCACCGTCCAAGATCCAGCATTCGCAATCTCGCAACCGCCTGCTCCTGAGTTCGCGGCTGATCCTGCCGACTACCTGACGCCCAATGTAAGCGATGAACAAAGCTCATCGGACCGCAGTGGCATGCTTCCGCTTCCGGAACGTGATCCAGCAGCTTTCCGGAACAGTAGTGATCTTGGAGGGGGCCATAGACGGTTAACACTCGAACCTGAGAGCCCAGCGCGGGACCACGCGTCGCGGATCATTCAAAAACTCGATCTTCATCGACGGTCTAACAATGCCGTGCAACCTTCTAACTCTATACCAGGCGCTGGAGGCGGCATAGCCAACCTTATTTCAGCTAGCCACAATACTATACTTTCAACCGAGATTGACACAAACAAGGGCCTTTCACCGTCCACTCTTACGCCTGCGACGTTGGCTAATCCACCGGCCCCCACAAGCTTGAGCAAAGCGGCCGTGCTGGTGAGCAACGAGAGAGGTATAGGGTTAGGCCTTGCCGACAATACAGGGGGTATGCCAAGTGGTATGATGGCAAACCTATGGGGGAGTTCAAACTGGGGTTTCATGAATCGACTGGAGCTTGAATATATGGGACAATCGGAAGAGAAGGCCCAGGGTCTGGATTTGGGAACCTCACAACAGCCCGCTAGCGCCGTACTAGATTCAGCCGGCGGCTCTTCTACTGCCAAATTGAAATCGCGCCATAGACCAACGGTGAGCCTGGATGGCGATGTATCCAAGGTACAGCGGGCAATCATGGGAGTTGCGCACGAGTATCCCAGCTATTATCCTCCTCAACTGAAGATCCAAGACGCCCAATTTCGGCTCCTTTTCCCCAATGTCAAGAGGGAGGAGGCTCTAGTCTTGGTGTTCCGAGCTACGTGGAACCCTAACGACCAGCAAGAATTCCCCGGAAGAACCTACGTCACTACTCGAAACCTTTACTTCTATAGTCATTATTTTGGCCTCGTCCTGACTACCAGTGTCTCCTTGGAGAAAATCAAAGAAGTTACCGCCGCACCGGGGAGAGACTGTGACTTTCTATTTCTTCATATTATTCCACCGCCTGGGAATGATACCCCCAGTCGTATTACGGTGAAGACTTTCCTTGAGCCACTGAAAGTTCTCCAAAGGCGACTGAATTTCCTGATTCATGATTCAACTGCTGTTGAGCCTCTGGGATTGGAAGCCATTTTCAAAACTCTCAACAAGATGGCTACAGAGCACATAACGCGAACCCCCAGCTTAGACAGCTGGGAAGACGTGGCCGCAGGAGATAAGCCTCCTAGTCATCAGGAAGCCCCCAAGGCTGATTTCCGGCCACCTATTTACATTGACAAGAACTTGGATTTGCAGCCAGACAAAGTCGGCGCCGACACTCCAAAATTCAGGCTTCCAACTCAACCTGTCCAGTATGTTCCCCAAGGGGACATCCGTCTTGCAGCAGAGAAGGTCTTTGATCTTAGCCCCAAGGCTGTATTTCATATCCTTTTTGGTGATAAAAGTGCCGTTTGGCAGCTTCTGTTGTACCAGAGAAGAGCCCGGGGTAAGCCAACCTTTTCTGCCTTTTGAGATTTGAGCCATTCTAACAGGATTGCCAGACATCAAACAAGGGCCTTGGATCAGGAACGAGTCTCGTCACTTGAAGCGAGACTTTCAGTATCAGATTGAGGCCGTCAATATATTCGGTTAGTAGCACATTGGCCAGCCTGTCTGTACCGTTGATCTGACGAGTCTTAGGCCGAACGAGCGCGAGGGCAATATCTGACTACCAATTGATTGATGTCCTCAACGATCACCTATGCTATGTGATAACGGACAAGAGAACCCCGTGGCATCTCCCTTTCCAGCGATATTTCAGACTGGTCAATAAGATTGTGATTACGTTTGTTGCAAAAGGGAAGTGTAAACTCTCAGTGTACACCAAAGTGGAATGGCTATGCTCGCCTTACGGTATTCAACGTGAGTTTCTTGATCATGTTTCTAAAATTGAAACGATACTAAGACCGATGCAGGTATCATTGATGAGCAGGCCATGAGTGACTTGGAGGAAGATGCCATGGATCTCGTTGATCTCGTCGGTGATCAAGTGCGAAAGCTCGGCGTACACAGTCGGACCAAGAAGGCAATCACGATGTTCGGGCACGTCGGACGACAGAGTCTGACCTCCCAGTTCTCTGTTGGCCCAGATGCGAAGATTGAGCGTTGCAGGCCGCGGGTTCAGAGAGCATTATCCGAATTGATATATGAGAGCTTCGTTTCATTCCTTCAGAGCGCCATTTCGTCAATAATAATTGGGATATTTGCTTTCTTACGTTGGACTTGGAAGACCGCAAATGCCAACACAATTATCCTTTCGCTACTTGTATCCAGCATTTTGTTGAACGGATTCTATTCATCGCGAGCTACTCTCGACTGGTGGCACGAACGGAACGTTGCAGACTTCATGGCTCGTATTGGGGTTCACCCGGATCATGTTATGAGCAGAGCTATTTATATGCAAGATATAGACGAGGCAATTGCTAACTCAACCGTCGCACACATGAGTGACAATGTTAGTGATTGCTTCTATACATTCCAGCAGCAAACGATACGGGATTCCGCAACTCCATTATCCTTAGCCACATCTAGCCGGAAGGAGTGGGTGGCCCGGAGCGCGGCCAAAAGGATTCAGCAGACTCGCGAACGGCTCGGCATGTATCGATACAATCTTCTTGTCGCCCTTCGAGTGGTCAATAGTATTGAGAAGGAAGTTATCCAAAGCGAGTGGGAGCGCTGGCTCCAGCAAGAACTGCGACGCTGCCGTCAGGTGGAACTGCTTGTCGCGAACGACGCCCATACCCAGGGCGGAACAGACGAAGACCGGACTGCTCAGAGCGTGTTTTCAGGACTCAACGACGATGTCAGGCAGTGGTACGAAACGTATTGCTTCAGTTGCGAGAGAGAACAGGAGCAATTCGACACGAACATGCAGGCATGACTCCGCTGAAGGAACCAGCAGATTGCGATCGACCATATGTAGTGCGTTGGTATGATACCCGGTGATGATTGGCATCTTTCTTCGTTTGTCGAATGTACGCAAGGGTCGCGCAACATTTTTGCGCATGTGTTTACGTTCGAACGTATATAGGTATATAGCTCACCACGAGAAATCCCATCAGCTCAAAGCTGCTCGTAAACCCCTCTAGTTTTGCCTTGGCTTTACCGTCCCCTCTTGGACGACGTAGTAGACCGCAGTCCCTTCACCACCCATGCCCTTATCAATCATAGCCAGGAGCAGCTTTTTCCCACCCCACTCCTCAGTGCGACGCGCCTTTGTTCGATATTCGTAATACTCTGCCAGTTTCGCCGCCTTGTCCACGTTTGTCGCGTCCTCGACAGTGTCTAAGTGTTGCCCTTCCGCCTCCGCCTCCTCCTCATCATCATCCGCAGGACCCGGCAGTGCATCAAACACAGCAGCCATCTTCTCCAAGCTCCATGACTGGCCCTGCACGGTGGGAAGCACGAACATGCGATCCAGTTCCACGTCTTCTTCGCGGAGACCCCGCTCTACCATGTATAGCTGTTCATCGGGGTGGGTGTAGACTCGGTGAGGGGGGATTCCAGAAATCAGGGAGGCTGGAAAGGTAGTGGCAAGATTGTGGATCTTGAGCGATGTCCAGAGGTGTTGGTGTTGGAGGTTGTGGAGGACTTGGTAGGTGGTGTGGGAGAGAGGGTTGTCGGTGGTGGGTGCGGAGGTGATGAGGGAAGAGAGGGCGGAGGGTTCAGGGGTTGGGATCGGGATAGGGATTACCATCTTCAATTGAATAGGAATCGTGGTGTGCTGGCGGTTCTAAGTTCTTGTAGAGTTGTCAGAATTTAGAAATGAAGCATGACTGACTGCAGGCAGGCGGTGGAAAAAAAGTTGAGCGGAGATAAGATCAACTTCCCGGAGTTTCGGGTTCGAGTCGAGAAGAACACATGGCCATATCGCTTTTTATTCACTTCCCTCGACCATCCCAGCCTTGCAATGAATTTTCTATATATTCAATCGGAAATCTGATTCTGTTTCCTCCCGTACTACCCTCTGGTCATACCAATGGCGCGCCAGAAACAAACAAAGCCCATGCAACGGGCCACATCGTCTAAACTCATGCATACGCTTCCAGACGATTCAACCAAGAGAAGCCTTGAGAATGGCGACACAAAGCAATCAGTTGTTGCAACTAAAAGTGCGCCCGCCAACAGCGAAGCCCAGGAAGATGCAGACACTCCTGGTCTAATGCAACTTGCGATCTGTGTGCTGGGAATATACGCCTCGTTGTGTGTACCAGACTATTGATCAATTCTTATGAGCCTTCACTGACTTGTGTGCTTTCTATCTAGTCTGTCATGGGGCGTGCTCCAAGAGGCCATAACCACTGTATCCTATCCTATCCGTCTGCCATCCGCAGAAGAACTAGAGCCTCCAACAGAGCGATTTACATTTTCAATTGTTTTGAACACCATCCAATCCACCTTCGCTGCGATTACCGGATTTTTGTACCTCTACTTTTCCACCCCTGCAGGTGCAAGAGTTCCATCGATCTTCCCGACCCGAAAGATTGTTTTCCCTCTTGTCCTGGTCAGCATTTCCTCTTCTCTCGCCTCACCGTTTGGATATGCAAGTCTTGCGCACATCGACTACCTTACCTTCATCCTCGCCAAGTCATGCAAGCTTCTACCAGTGATGTTTCTCCACCTGACGATCTTCCGCAAACGTTACCCCTTGTATAAGTACGGGGTGGTCCTGCTGGTTACACTTGGCGTTGCGACATTTACTCTTCACCATCCGGGAACAAGTAAGAAGGTCGCTGCTTCCGCTGCAAATGGCCAATCAGGCTCGTCCGCATGGGGGATATTCCTTCTTTCTATCAACCTCCTCCTAGATGGACTCACAAACACCACTCAAGATCACGTCTTCAGCTCTCCTCATCTGTACACCCGCTTCACCGGTCCGCAGATGATGGTGGCCCAGAACGTTCTTTCTACACTCCTTACCTCGTTTTACCTTTTGATCATGCCTCATCTATCGTCAACCGGCATTATTCACGCACTTCTACCCATCCCTATCCCTCCTTCCACGGAAACGGAGCTGGCAACCGCCGTATCTTTCTTGTCGCGACATCCCGAGGTTCTGAAGAATGTGCTTGGCTTCGCAGCCTGTGGAGCCGTGGGGCAGCTGTTCATCTTCTACACACTGTCCCGCTTCTCGTCTCTGCTTCTGGTGACGGTGACAGTCACCCGTAAAATGCTCACCATGCTCCTCAGTGTGTTCTGGTTCGGCCACTCCCTGTCTCCCGGACAGTGGCTTGGAATCGGTCTTGTTTTCGGCGGTATTGGCGCTGAAGCAGCTGTGCAGAGACAGGAAAAGAAGGCCAAAGCCCTAGCTAAAAAGAAGGAGTAAAGTTAAGTTGTTCATGTATAAGTATTCAATTAGACTCTTTTTTCATCAGTTTTGGCATTCATAACATTATCAACGGTTAACAACATAGACATGGGTTATTAAGTTCGTAGGTAAGTAACAAGATAATATATATTCAGCAAAAGAATTACTTCCTACCCTCAACCATGATGATGTGATATCCGAACCCTGTCTTCACGTCCACAAACTTGGGGTTACCTGTCGTACTTGGTTCCAGGTCGTACGCGGCTTTCTCGAAGGTCGAGTCTAGACTTCCTCTGACTTTCCAACCCAGGGAGCCGCCTATGCAGGGTTAGCTATACTCCGTACTATACTTGCCGATTGTGGGGGATATACATACCCTGCCTGGCTTTATCTTCTGAATATTCCCGCGCGATGTCGTCGAACTTGCCGCCGTTGCGGAGCTTTTCTAGAGCTTCTTCTTTTTTGGAGAATTTCTCGCACTGTTCGAGTTACGAGTTAGTCTTCTCCTTACTTCCGTTTTATACCAAGCATACGAAGACAGGCCAACTGGATATGTCAAGTGCAGCTTAACTGTCCCCAGCCCATATTTACTTGTAGAAAGAAATACGTACTAAGATATGCCGGACATTAATCGAGTTGGCGGGCTTCAATCCCTTCCCCTTGTCACCGCTATCGCTCTTCGAAGAGTCCGCGGCTTTCTCTTTCTCCTTGCCTTTGCCTTTCTTGTCGCCGCCGCCGCCGCCACCTTTGGCGTTGTTTTTGCCCATGGCAGACACTGAAAGCAAGGCTGAAAAGGACGGATAGGTACGTGGAAATGACGTCCGGTGGTGCTACCTGGCGGGTCCGAGGCAAGTTGCACGTAACTCGTGGGACACTTTTGAGTTACGTATAGTAGAAGAGTAATCTGAGATCACAGAGATGTCAATCTTAAATCTTAAATTGCAGGTGTGTTTTCTTCTGGAACCTCAAGTGGGGCATACTAGAGTAGTATCAGATCAGTGGAGAGAGAAAAAGAATGAGGCCTGAGGCAGCCTGGAAACGACGCTTTGGTCCTTTATACATCGTGAAAATCTTACATGACGCCATGACCATCTTCGCTCTCGTTCTTTCTTTCAGTAAAGCCGTTTGTTTATTATTATAATGATTGAAATATAGAGTCCGAGAGAAATGGGCAGCGTCAAGCCATGCTAATTTTGGGAATGACTGCATGGAGTTTCTTTCAGATTTTCTGATAGATCAATCGCTGCCTACCTGCACTGCTGCACGTTCCCCGATAGGTTGGACGAGCTTCTAGCCTTCGACCTAGGTAGCCTTCTGCCTTCTAGGCTTCTTACCTACCTATCTACGAAGTAGACAGCTTGGTGACTGATCTCGACAAATAAGATCATGTCCCTCAGTGAGGAAAATAACCTGAATCCCAATTGGGATCTGAAGGCAGCCCGCATCAAGTCTCTTAAGGATGCCTTTTACATTGCAGACTTCATCTCCGAAGTTGAGGAGGACTATCTCTTGCAGAAGGTACGTACTTCCCTTACCTAGCTACCTAAACAACACACTAAACCCCATCTCGGGCACCGATCACCCCAACCTTAGGAAGAAACTCCATATCTAACCGCCAACATCCACATACGTACTGACAATTGAGCCTCAGATCTCATCTGCCCCCCTCCCGCTCTGGAAATCCCTTTCCCACCGACGACTCCAAACCTATCCTTCCCCGCTAAGCTTATCATCCAACACCCTCCTCGCAGCCCCGCTCCCAGCCTGGCTCACAACCCCCATCGTAACCCCTCACTTCGACGCCCTTGGTCTCTTCGCAGAGTCCCCGCACAAAGGGCCTAATCATGTTCTCGTGAATGAGTATAAGCCGGGTCAGGGCATTATGCCGCATGAGGATGGGGGAGCTTATTATCCGCTTGTTGCGACGGTGAGTCTGGGTGCGGGGATTGTGTTGGATTTGTATGATAAGGAGATAAGGGATGGGGGTGATGAGGATGATTGTGGAGGTGGAGGGGGGGGTCGGCGGCCGAAGTTTCGGATCTTGCAGGAGAGGCGCAGTTTACTGGTTACGAGGGATAGAATTTACAGGGATTATCTGCATGGGATTGAGGAGCGGGAGAGGGATGAGGGTCTGAGTGCGGATTCTATATGTAACTGGGATCTATTGCGGGAGCCGGAGAGGTATCAGGCTGGATGGTATACAAGGGAGACGCGGATTAGCTTGACGTATCGGGATGTGCTCAAGGTTGCGAAGCTGGGGAATACGATGAAGTTTCTGAACAAGCGGTAAAATTTGGAGAATGGATGTTTAAAGAAAAAAAAAGAGGGTTGATTCCTGAACGTGAGCTAGTATATGATCGGAATCATGTTCCATTTCCCCCGCACTGCCTCCTCGCCAAACCTTTGTTTGTACCATTGCCGGGTGGTCGATGCTGTGATGCCTAGATTGACTGCGACAAACACGAGCGCTGACAACAAGGTCTTATTGACGGTCTCACCCTCGGGTGCGGCTAGCAGTGTTATGGACAGATAGATCATGCACTCGGCCGTGTAATGTGGGCAGACGAGTCTGCTGAACATCGGGTGAGTGGGCAGGGTGTACTTCTTCAGTGAGAACAGATAGAAGTGGCAGTCGTGTTGGATACCGGACGCAATAAGAAACATGGGAACACACAAAAGCGTCCGGCCGGAGAAATGGCTTGTCAGGCGGAAGTCATCGAGACTCAACTGGTGAGTTAAAACGGTGCCTGCGGTACCAATTAGCTGGAAAGCCTTGATTCGAGAATATTTCTCCGAACGGACCTGCTGCCTCGATCCAGATTGCAACCGCGACCGCCAGGTAGAACCCGACGCCGGCGAGCCAATGAACGAACCACATCTTGGACAAAGACGGCTGAGAGAAGTCAAGACACTCATGTAGCCGTCTCACCCCCTGGATCAACAGCAACGTCCAGCATAGCATAACCTGATTGATCGAGATCGCCTGATGCAAGTGTTCTGGCCGAATCCGAGACGCAATGGCCTGGAACGCACCCCCGTGAAACAGCAGTTGCAGAGCCCAGAAGATCGATGACAGCACCGAGACTAGATAAAACTGCGTGAAGTAGCTGTGAGGGACTCTTAGTGTGGCAACGTAGTCGAGGGCGCGTGTCACCGGTGATGTGCTCGAAGGCGAGGCTGAGCTCGAGGTCGAAGGCGAGGCTGAGCTCGAGGTCGAAGCCGAAACGGGTGACGCGGAGGTCTCTGAGTCGACTGCAGCTGTCGATGTTGCACGAGGTCCGTAGGGGATGAAGCGCGACCGAAGTGAATCTGGCAGACTAACAGAGAGGATCTGGGGGATTTAGTTCTCGTCCATTCTAGAAGGAAACCCGCCAAGAATGCTCATGCAGTCGGCTTTGGTTTTCTGATGTCGTTCTGCATCTCATCGTCAACGATTGTCTCATACCGTGCAAGCTGCAAAGATGAAAAAGGCTCGAAGCGCGTCGACCGCATCCATGTTGGTGATGGAGAGGGCGGAGTCAACGATGTACATGATGAAATGCATCTTGATCACTCCGCTGTTAGTAATGTTCAGTGGGAGAATGAGCGGAAGGAGGAGATGGAGAAGGAATGACGAGAGTGTCTCGAGTCTCGAAGCTCTGTCTCAGGTTTGATTACGATACACGCTGTCAGACCGAGGATTCATCAGTTTTGCATCACCTTCCCCTTCAAGCGAGGTAGAACGTCATAGTCCATCGGTCGTTGTACTCCGGAGTCCTACTCGCAGTGGAAATAATTGCTATCGAACTCGAGTTAGAGATGATATGGATAACTGATAACTGCAGACATCCTTGGTCATAGAACATTTGAGTCACGGGATTACAAGCATGGCGGTACGTGATTTCCCCTCCCTTTTCATGTCCCGTGACCTGAATGTGGACGACCACCTGAGAATCTAAGATGAGGAGCCCAAGAAAGGGGACCACCAACTTGGCTGAGTGTGGATACCGGACTCTGGACTTGGAGCGATAAGCTGAGCCACACTCGAGCTATAACTGGCTCAGCAAGCAGATCAGAGTGGACTCAGTCAAAATGCAGTCTCATCTAGGCCGCAAGCGGTAGCGGGCCATATTGGCTGTAGTGGCTAATTGGTCGTGCCGCCAAAACAAATGGATGCCTAGGCTGATAGCCTTTCGTGGACTTCCAGGGAATTCCCCTGAAGCACTCATGATTCATCCGCCACCTTCGACTTTCAATCCAGCATCCCCGCTCGATGCTCGCTGTTTGGTGTTGGGCCTTCGCGCATCACAGAATCGTCAAACTTGAAGAAGCGTTCTCAGAACTTTCACCGGACTGGAGACTACAGAAGATCAAGGTCGCAAGATACACTCCTCCCATCTTTGGTTGTTGCTCTAAATTGACGAGTCCTCCGTATGGTACCGTAGCCTTGGTACGTTCTCGAAGAAGCGATTGACACGAGACCGAAGATTATTGCCCTTGAAAGGTCTGGTTAAGATCCTCTGAGTCTCATCATAATTATTTTGTTAGCTCAGGATTCCTCCTCTCTGACTAGGGTCTTACGGAATTGATTGAGGAAGATAGCGTAGTCGCGACGACTAGCGAGAAAGCAGAGTGGCCAAATGAAGTTGAACTGTGAAGATCTTGTCATGGTTGAATGCTGCGTTTTGCCTTCCAGCGTGTGCGCGAAACGTGGTCGCCTCCATCATGGCAACCCGCAAATCCAAGTGCTGGTGGTTCTAACTCTGTAGTAATAACAATTACGACGGCCTGCTTTTAGACCCAGCCTGAGGCAGAAGTGCACCCCCCAGTCCAGTTCCAGTCTTAGTGAGTCGTGACCTTCGACTGTTTCCTGCTCCTCTCTCTCTCTCTCACTCTCTTTCATCTCTTCAATCATTCCTTCTCTCCTCCTTCCCTCTCTCATAATAATATTCACTCCTCGACACTCAACCACAAATACTCCCCCCATTCCTCGCCCTTTCGTCTTATTATCATCGATTCTTAAGCCTCTTCTCCTCTCCCAACAATAATCTGTACCTTTAGTCCGCCGTCCGTGCCACCAACAATCCTCCTCTCTCGCGATCTCTCCCTGCACTTGACAGGACCTGAGCCGACCGGGCTTTCATCTCATTGGCCCTCTTGACCATTCCCAACAGCCATCATTCATCCAACACTCGTTGCAGTACAGTCCCCGCCGTCTTTATCTAGCGTGGTTGAGCACCGGCTTCCGCGCACGACCGCCGGTGCCCTTCAACCACGATCCACCCTGTCCGTTACGGCCTCCGACAATGTCGAGCAGAACCATAAAAAGTCGAGTGTTACCGCTATGAGTGATGTTGACACTGTCCCCTCGCTGCCGGCTGCCCTGGATCCCAGACCAAATGTGTTTGCTGTCAAGGTCAACCGCCAGTCTACCTTGGCGCCGCCCTCTCCTAAGAGGACGCCGCTTCCGCCAGTGCCTCGGGGAGACAATGTTCGTATGAAGGAGGTAGATCCCGCTGTTACGGCTGGCTATGGACCGCCAAGCCCCAAGGCTGATTCGGAGGCAGAAACCATAATTCAGTCCGGGCGCGAGTCTCTGTCGCCGGAGAAAAGACGAAAATATATCAAACATGAACCGAAACGACGTGACGATGGAAATGACCGTGTTGGAGACGACGAACTGCCTCCTAGAGATGTTCAGGTGAGAAAGAGCAAGCCTGTGGATAATGTTAGTCATGACAGGAACGACCGTGAGATGCGCTTATCAAGCCCTCGGTGGAGGGAAGGATCACCGTCTATTGTGAAAATAGAAAAGTCCGACGATTCCCGATCCGTTTCCAGCAGATCGGAGCACTCGGTAGCGGCAGCAACTTCCAGGACCTCGAGGAAGCGTAGCTTGAGCGAAAGTGTCAATGGCGAGTCTGGCTTTAGTCGACGTGAACACCGCAAGGATTCGCCCCTTCGCAGTCGTGAGGAACTTGATTTGAGCAATGGAGTAACCTTCCCTCGACCCGCCTCTACCGATCGTTCCGTCTCCCCAGTACGTCAGTCTCACAAGCGAACGGGTTCTGGCCCCCAACTCTCCAGCAACAACCTGTACAAGAGGAAGAAAGCTCCCACGCCTTTGATCACTGGCTTCCAAAGGCAAAGTTCTGAAGACCGACACTCTGTATCATCAGCAAATGGATCGCCACTACCAAGTGCTTATGTCCGAAAACTTGCTTCAGCTGATGGAACCTCGGCCTCTCCTGCCCGCCCAACCGGTTATAAGAAAATACGCGATCAAAATGGCCGAACCCGCTTGGCACGTGCCTGTGCAGCTCAAGAGTTGGAGGCGGTGATAGCACGGCATGAGGAACGCCCGGAAGATCTGAACATTCCTGATAATGCGGGGAACACTCCTTTACAGATTGCATCTCTGGAAGGTTGCGCACCTATTGTCAAGTATCTGATCGCAGCAGGGTGTGAGACCGAAACCTGCAACATCGACAAAGACACCCCATTGATCGACGCTGCGGAAAACGGTCATTTGGATGTTGTCAAAATCTTATTAGAAGCCGGGGCCAACCCGCGTGTGGTCAATTCCCAGGGCAATGAGCCGAGCGATTTGGTTCCCGATGACTGTGAGGAGATTCGACAAGCGCTGGAAGAAGCAAAAGCCAAACCAAGACCTAATCGCCGTTCAGAGGAAATCACTGGTCCTTTACCTGCAATTCGAGAATCATCTTCGCGACGCATTTCGGGCGCCAGTCCGCGCGAATCCCCTCCGGTCAGTGGTCAGCGCAGCCCGCCTTTGTTTAATAACACGGCTACCAAACGAAAGAGCGTACGAAGTGAAGCCACCAGGAATGATTTGCTGTGGACAAAGGCTACTCCTGAGAATCTCCAGGCCTTTGCTGCGAAGGGTGACATTGTTGGTGTTGCAAACATTCTAAACGTGGGTCAAAAAGCCGACACGGAGTCGATGATCGCTGCCGCCAAGGGTGGTCATGATGAGGTCTTGTCTCTTCTTCTTGGTATGGGAGATGCGGACCCTGATCCCACGCCGGTACAAGGTGGCTCCCAAAAGTCTGGACACAACACTCCGATGCTGGCCGCCATTGGCCGCGGAAATCTCGCTGTTATCAAACTCTTTTTAGACCAGCCAGGGTTTAATCCCGCTCGCCGGATCTATGATGGCTTGACTTATTTCGAGTTGTCAAGGAAACGCAGGGCGGAAAATTGGGAAGAAGAGTACGATTCTCTCAAAGAGGCCTACGATAAATACATGAAAAGCAAGAAGCTACGAAAACCGGATCTTTCCTCACCGCGTCGAGCTCGGGAGAAGGAGAGCAAACGCCCTGCACGCAAAGATTCGCATTCGCCTGTCCCTCGGTCGAGGAAAAGCGGAAGTCCTGGTCCTCGCGATCCACCTTTGAAGGATTCCGCCGTGTCAAAAGAAAGAAGAGGAATCGCTCACCCAAGAGACAAATCCACCTCTGGTATCTCTCGTTCAAAACTCTCACATCACGGCATCTCCGACTCGGATATGAGCCAACCACCGAGACAAAAGCCTGCCTCGGTGGTTAAAGATGGGGACTCCAGTCGAAGCGAAGATGTGGTCAAGAGAAGGCGGTTGATTGCAGGCCGGCCACCCCAGGACCGAGACCGGAAGATGCCTAGCTTGCCCACGTCAGACTCATTATCAGGGCGAGAAGATGGTGTCAATTCTCGCCCTGATCGTTCCTCCGAACCGACGTCGAAAGCCCCACAACTGAAACGTGGACGTAGCAGTGCTAGTCCCGAACGACCTCGTTCTCGCGGGCCAGAGGCCGAGCGTCACCGTGATCTACAAAAGAAGAAGAGAAGGGTTCTCTCCGAGGAAGGGGCACCGAATGTTACTAATGGAGGCTTAAAGAGACCTCACACAACGACTGATGATGTCAAATCGCCACCTCAACACAGAAATGGTACTGTTTCGAGGGATTCAAGAAGAGACTGTTCGCAGGATTCACGTGTTCTATCTTCCAAAGCATCTGACCGAAATTCGGTTAAGAATGAAGGGAAAGTTGAATCACACGACTTGGCTGACATCCCTCTGGAGGACTCGACAAAGTTAGTTGAAACGGAAAAAGAAGTGGCACAAACAAAGGAAATGTCGAAGCACCAATCACTGTCTGAACGAATAGAACCCGAAGCTGAAATCCTTGATTCACAAGGAGCCGCCGGCGAATCCTATGAGCGAAAGATGGCCGAAAAGGCCGAGCAGGAACGACTAGCGGAGGAGGCACGAATCGCTGCTGAAGCAGAAAAAGCCCGAGCCGAGAAGGAGGAGGAGGAACGGGTAGCTCTTGCGGCCCAGGAAAAAGCTGCGGAGGAGGAGCGCAAGCGAAAAGAGGCCGAGCAGCGACGCATCAAGCAAGCGGAAGATGAGCGTCAGAAGCGACTTGAGCAAGAAAGACATCGACTAGCGAAAATCCGTAGGGAACAGGAGGAGTACGAACAGCGTCGGCGAGATTCTCTCCCTAGTCGACTCTGTATAGCAGCCAATCTCGTCGGATCCAATAATTCCCAGGCACGGTCTCACTCATGGCTGAGGAAGTTCATGCCAGTGGTCACAGCCGAAACCAAGCAACTTGATCCTACTTGCAATGCGGACCTTGCAAATGAGAGGTGGGTTCCGAATTATCTGGTTGCCCCGCTGCTAGCAACAAACGATCTTCAATTGTCTCAATACCCTAGCTGGGAGAAGCGTGACGCAACAGCTTCTCAGCGAATGAACTTGTGGCGGGTCACACGGCGAATGCTCGTGCAGGCGGATGACACTGAATTTTTGACGGCGTCGTTTGGACAGATCATGCAGAAGGATGGCGAAACCCGGAGCAAGTACTTCGATATGGAGCGTGTCTTCTGGGTTAAGGTACGTCCTTTCTCTTCTCGTTTTGGATTTCATGTTCTGACTTTTGCAGCTCTCCGACTTCATGGACCTCGTCCCTCACATTCCGCATCTGCATGGATTGGATATCCGGTTTCTAAAGATGCATATCGACCAGGAATCGATGCCAACCCCTGATTTCCACCCGCCACAAACGAATGGGCATGTTGATGAACCTCCGCATGTCGACAATCCTGGACTTACTTACGAGCAAGGCTTGACTAATGGCTATGGGCACAACCGGCCAAGTACATATGTCTGATTTTCTGCATCAGTTTAGTCCGCATTCCCTGTACAGGTGGACGAGTTTTCTTGCATGTATGACTATGATACCTCTGTTGAAGTAACGCGATACGATATCAGTAGTTGGATAGATCTGCGGCCCACGGCTGCGTATCCTGCTTCCTTGGATGCTGTTTTCATAATACTACCCCTTAATGTCTGGTTCGATAAGTGGTCGAGTATAAACCACGTGATCATTTATCCACGTGACAATTAGTAAGGACGGCAGAAAGTTGTAGGGCACACGGATTTACGCGAGCACCACCAGAATTTGGCATCACCATCCCACATTTGAAGATCTTCCAACACCACATCACCACCACTCTTTGAGGATAATCCGACATTCAACTACCCACATAACACATCATCAAAATGGTGCGTACCCAAAATCCACTCAATTCGTAGCCGAAGGCCGATAATCCAAGCTAACAACACTCTATCCATAGTCGGACGGAGAAGAGACCGCCTCTAACCCCCCCGTCGCTGCCGATGAGGTCGAAGTTTCCGCTGACGCCGGCGCCGGCGGCCAGATGTCGGTCCTCGATGCTCTGAAGGGTGTTCTCCGCATCGCGCTCATCCACGACGGTCTTGCCCGTGGTCTCCGCGAGGCCGCCAAGGCCCTTGATCGTCGCCAGGCTCACATGTGTGTCCTGAACGAGGGTTGCGAGGAGGAGGCCTACAAGAAGCTCGTTGTGGCTCTTTGCTCCGAGCACAAGATCCCCCTTATCAAGGTCCCCGATGGCAAGATGCTTGGCGAGTGGGTTGGTCTTTGTATGTTTTCCTCTCCCTTTTTTTTTTTTTTTTTGGGAGGCAAGGGAAGGGGGCTAATTGGATCGTGATGTGATATAGGCCAGCTCGACCGTGAGGGTAACGCCCGCAAGGTCGTCAACTGCTCTTGCGTTGTTGTCAAGGACTGGGGAGAGGAGTCCCAGGAGCGCTCTGTTCTCCTGAACTACTTCCAGACCGAGCAGTAAATTGCGCCAGGGATTTGCTGAGATGGAATGAATTCAGAGAGTGTTCAGAACCCATGCGTGGAAGGTTATACGGGTCTTGCTTGCCATGAATATTTGCTAGATTGGGATTTTCTATCGGGACTTGATTGCCTTGGGGAAGGTTTCCGCTGGCGAAGATTATAGTCATGTCTCATCTACCTAACCATCATGTCTCTGTCATAATCGAGGATCTGTCCATCGAAAAAGAAAAAACCATTAATACAACGATTGATGTTGAAACTGCAAAGAGGG
Source organism: Aspergillus cavernicola (assembly GCA_027569065.1). Taxonomy (NCBI): domain Eukaryota; kingdom Fungi; phylum Ascomycota; class Eurotiomycetes; order Eurotiales; family Aspergillaceae; genus Aspergillus; species Aspergillus cavernicola. The sequence goes on along the minus strand of JAPDEK010000077.1, from coordinate 137,379 downwards.
GATGTTTAGCTCATAGAATTTGTTCATTCCAAAAATAAGGTACCACCACCTAACTAATCCATCAACGGCCAAATTGAATGGTTCAAATGAGAAAAGTAACTGGGAAATTTAACACCAGCTATGCAGATTGTATCATGATAGTTTCAACCAAACGCCTTTCGAAAACCGACGGAATGCCCCCAACCAGAAACAATCACTACCGGAACCTATATGAAGGCTGGATCATCTTTTCCGTCTCCGGGTTTAATGATAGCTGCTGATACGGTGAGCTGCCAGGATCATAATATAATCCTTCGATCTGGCCACCCTCGCGATGTAAAGAGATGTAGTAGAAGCCGGATATTGTGAGTCCTTGCCGTGCGTCTGTGGGAGTGATAAAACATCGTTCTGTGTTCAGATTAGCTGGATATTCCAGGATAAGAGGGTAAAATCGAACAAACCTTTCCATCTCATCAGGATCCAACCTTTGCACAGCTCATCCGTAATCCATCTCCGGCTCACGAGGTTCCGTGTCATCTCTTCATCGGTCAGATTCTTGAATGGTTGTAGCTCCCGCCAATACGTGCTATCAATTTCCGCATCTGCTTTGAAATTCTTCGTTTCGAGCGTGTGCGTGTTGAAGTCTATAATTTCTCCTTCTAGAAACGTCACGATATGCGCATCTTGCGACGGCGAGGTCTTGTCGGGAATATTGTACGCTTCCATCGTCCCAGTTAGGGTCATATCCTGGGTGTTGATGTTGTGAATCGTTACTTTGACAGGCCAGTTCTCGTCCTTTCCGCTTCCCATGTTGCAAATTTGGCTGGCGAGATATCGCGTTCCGTTGGTTGTTTGCACGCTGATCCGGTTCTGTTCACTGCCGTTGACAATCATCGGAAGCATCGGGTCGTTGGGGGTGGAACTTGAACCTTGATGCGAAAGTATGACACCGGGGCTACTCGCAGCTCTTTGGGAGCCGGTGAATGTCATGCCTGGACGGAGCCACGAACACTCTGGTGGCGGAGATATTGAGGACGTGTCGAGAATGAAGTCATCCTCGTCCCAAGCGAGCAGATCTAGTTGTACAAATCCCCCAGCCGCCGCAGATGTCAAACTTTCCTCAAACGAATTTGAATAGCGTAATCGGTCGAGATAGCGGATAGTCTCTTTCAATCGAGGACTGGGTGGGGTTTCCAAGTGCATCTGTCGATGAGCGCTGACTCTGGCGCGAAGGTCATTATGTGTCAAACCGCGATGCGTCTCGAGGCGACTGCCGGGAAGGAACCGATAGGCTCGGGACGCGGATGCTGCGCCAGATCTATCTCGGCTCTCGTCTGGATGTTCGCTGGCTCGTTCACGGCCAAGAAGATAATCCTGGAGCGCCCGTGGCCGTGAGAATCTAGGTTGACGTGGTATTGACTGCTGTGAAGCGTCTGGTGTCCCATTTGGTCGGTGACTATTCTCTGTCGTGCCGTCGGGCATTACCGTGTGATTCCAGGGAACAGTTTCACGGCGCGCAGGGCGCCTACTGGTAGAGGAACTGCGTTCATGAATCCGGCCAAGCCATGACGAGAGGGCGTTACTGTGTATCGGCGGATTGTAGGGGGGGATGTCGTCATCATCGTCGTCGGAAACCGGAGCCCAGCCGTAGAGAGCGGAAGCCGGAGTCCAGCCGTCGAGTGTATTACGGGGGATCGATACTCGATTTTCGTAGTTGGGCGGATTGCTATTATTGATTATGCTGTGAGTCTCATCGTTGGGAGCGTCGCGCTGTCGGCGTAGGATCGGTATGCGGTGGTTGATTTCGACCGAGGTGCGCATGTTAGAGTCATCCAAGTCCATTGGGTCGATATCGAACTCGGATAGGATATGTTGTCGGCGACGGCGCTGGCGACTGAGCAAGGATGAGGACGGATCGGGCGGGGATCGCACACGAGACCGCAAGAAATTCACGTTATCATCATGGGCGTCATCAGATACAGCGGCGGGGAGAGACTGAAGGGAGGATGAAGCAGCCAAGGGTGATCGGGAGGGGGTATCCTGCAAGAGAAAGACAGATAAGTACAGCTCCTGCGTGGTTGGCCTGTTTGTTCCCTGGCCAGTGATATTGTGCCGGCAGAGATAGAGATATTACTGGGGACGTACAGAACGCGAATTGACCGGGGGCATGGTATTTGGGGGATTCCTCGCTGGTCTAGTCGTGAGGAGGCGGCGTGCGCCAGTGGAGGGAAGGCATGCAGCGACTTGAGAAGAAAGAAGCGAAGATGAAGATGACGACAGAGATGCAGGTAAAGGAATGGAGATGTTGAAAGTAGGATGAGAGTCGAGTCAATAATGACGAAGGAATGGAGTGAAAGTGAAGCGAGAAAGGGAAGAAGTTTCGTCTCACGAGCATCTGATGTTCTCCAGACTCCAGCCGAATTTCTCCCAATTTGTATACAAGATACGCTTATTCGGCTCTCATGAATTTATTGTTACTCTGCCGTTCTCTTCCCCAGTACATCTCCACCGCCACTACAGTTCACCATCCCCATCTTACCCCGGAATGTCATTCCTTATGATCCTAGTATTATTCTACCAGCGGAGCATGCATCCTGAATCATCACCGCTAGTCTGAAGTAAGTCAATCCTTCCGATGTGTTACGCAACCATACGAGTTTTCCTGACAACATCCGCAAAGACCTCAAAAGCGTCGGTTTCGCTTCAAAAGACATAGATGTTATGGATCGTCTCTGATGAGACAGTTGTCGGTAATTCGAGTTGCATTGGCGGAGCATCTCCGACTGTCCCACGATCATGGAATACAATAAGAGCGTAGGAGCTCTCTAGGACCAGCTCTTGTCTCCACTAATTTCTTACCTTTGCTTATCCACCTTCACTTTCTTACCCCATCACTTCAGGATTCACAAGAATGGCCAAGATCAAGTCTATTGAATACTTCCGTGTCTTGCCTCGGTGGCTGTTCGTCAAAGTTGTCGACGAAGCCGGCAACTATGGCTGGGGAGAGAGTACACTAGAGGGTCATACTGAGGCGGTCGAAGGCACTCTAAATGCCTTGATCAAGCGATTTCAAGGATACGAGGCTGAGTCCGTTTCCGTCAGATTCGCCCTCAACGGAGCCCAGGCTGACTGAATAAGTGATATCGAGCATATCTGGCAGATGTCCTGGCGTCTCGGCTTCTACCGCGGCGGCCCCGTCTTCATGTCCGCAATTTCCGGCATAGACATCGCCCTCTGGGATCTCAAGGGCCGCAGACTCGGCGTTCCTATCCACCAGCTCATCGGCGGGAAAGTCAGAAGCAAGCTCTCTGTCTACGCCTGGATCGGCGGCGACCGCCCTGCCGATGTAGAGGCCGCAGGAAAGGCTCGCCTCGCTCAAGGATTCAAGGCAATCAAGATGAATGCAACAGAAGACATCAACTGGCTGGACTCTCCCAGCGTACTCGACTCTAGCGTCGAGCGTCTGAAAGCCGTCAAAGCGCTAGGCCTTGACGCAGCCCTAGACTTCCACGGCCGCCTGCACAAGCCCATGGCAAAGCAGCTGGCTAAGGCACTAGAACCCCACCGCCCCCTCTTCCTTGAGGAACCCCTCCTCTCCGAACACCCCGAGGGCATCAAGCAGCTCTCCGATCAGGTCTCGTGCCCTATTGCCTTAGGCGAACGCCTCTACAGCCGCTGGGACGTCAAGCGGTTCCTCGAGGACGCAAGTGTCGACGTCCTTCAACCTGATATCAGCCACTGCGGAGGTATCTCCGAGCTGCGCCGCATCGCATCCATGGCAGAGACCTACGACGTTGCTATTGCACCGCATTGCCCTCTTGGTCCGATTGCTCTTGCAGCTTGTATGCAGGTCGACCTTGCGACTCCAAACTTTGTTATTCAGGAGATGAGCCTGGGAATGCATTACAACACTGAAGCTGGGGAATACGATATCACGAGCTACGTTAAGGATGCGGATGTGTTCGCCGTAAAGGATGGATATGTTGATGCTCTTATGGCACCTGGATTGGGAATTGAGGTTGATGAGGAGGTTGTTCGTCGTGTAGCGAAGACTACTGAGCCGTGGGAATGCAAGGAGTTCTTTGGCCCGGATGAAGGGCTTCGGGAGTGGTGATTTGTTAATTCTACTGCCCTTTGTTCTATGAGATAATGAATACATTGGCTGTGATCTTTAGCACAGCGAATTGCCAAGTCAGGCAGGACACGGAATAGCACATATAAATGAGATCACTGTTCTTTCCTCTAGTCTATGTACTCGTGTATTCGACTCAATATGTTCTTGTGAATCTATGTGTTTGGACCACAACGCAATCGGATGGCTTACGCTGTCGCGCGCACAGCATTAAGCTCATCTGCCCGTTTAATACAATCTAGAATAACCCCCCAGAAAGCCTCTAGATCGACACCACGTGGAATGGCCACCCCGGTGGTATGGCTAGCGACCACTGAGCGCCCCAGCGGTCCCACAAGAGCAATGTCCGCGCCGTGGAGGCCGTCGGTGACAACAGTGACGGCGAATCGCTCCCCGTTGCGGTCATCAAACTTTAGAGTTTGTTCAGGGTGTTTACTAGCGAATTCGGGGTTGAGTGTCGACAGAATCACAGCTACGGCGAGAGGATCGTGTAGTGGAGGGCCTGTTGTCAGGCCGAATTCGGTTTCGTAGGTTGATGCAAAGAAGAGCAGTAGTTCGTATAGCATTTGGCGAAGCACGGTTGGAGGTGTAGACGGATCGTCACCACCATGCAAAATGCGAGTCTGTACGCTGCGCGAAGCGAGAACTTGATGTGTCAAATCTAGTGTAATGAGGGTTGTTTTTGATGCAAGGATTGGGTTGCTGAGGATTGACTGAGAGGACTCGGGATCGCACTATACGGGTACATTAGTTCGAAAGGAAAATAACTGTTGGTATACGCGGGATAAGCAACTTACATAGATGTTGAACTCCGCTAGCGGGGTCACATTCCCAATCCTGTTTTGGTGTCCGGCGAGTTTGCTCATCGGAGCGTCAGTAAATCCATTGCCAACACCACCGCCCATGATGCTTAAGCCTTTGATGTGAGTGGTGACTTCGGGGAATGTTGCGAACAACAAGGCGACATTGGTCAATGTACCAGTAGCTATAACCCAGGGGGTGCCCTCGGGTTGCGCCATAAGTGCATCACGCATGGCAAGGATGGGGTTCTTGTTTGTGATCGGTGGTCTTGAGGCTATAGGAAGAAGTTCGGTCCCGTCGATTCCTGAGTCGCCTGATCCCATGCACTGCGATCAGCTTGCTGTGCGGGGAATGGTGTTGAGCTGGGGTAACTGACCGTGAATGTTTGGAGCATGCACCGCTGGTCTACAGAACGGTTTCTTCGTTCCTGGATAAACAGGAACATCTGGCCTACCAATTGCCTCTAGCACCCTCGTGGCATTGATAGTTGTATTCTCCAGAGACGCATTTCCATGGATTGTGGTGATACCCAGCAGGTTCAAAGAGGGATGATGGGCTGCGAGCAGAATTGCAAACGCATCCTATATACCATTTAGTGGAGGTCGTATGGATCTTTTGACAGTTTATTCGCGCGGTAAATAATGCGCAACTCGCCCGGTGACACTTACATCGTGGCCTGAAGAGCAAAAGTCAGCGTTGGAGACATAGATAAAGATACGGGATCGGGCTGCAAACCAGGATCACAATCCAACCAGAGAGGAACTGGAATGTCTGCTGCGGTACTCATGGATAAATATCAGACACCTTGCGCTTCTTCACAGTTATTTTCCGAGTCAAGCTTGAGTACTATGCCAGGTGTATGGAAGCTGTAGTACCTAGATTGGAGCCAGAAGGAGTTGGCGGGGATGCGATAAGCGCTTATCGGACAGCTCCGATATCAGCCCTATGCCCTACTTTCCTGAATGGGACTGCAGTGACGTCTCGTCGTCGCGCGTCTCTTGAAGCAAGTTGACTACAGATTTCCCCGATGCTGCATCGGACCACCCGATGATTCTGCTATTTTACAACTGCTTCTCTTCAGTACAAGGTGTCTCTGCGATGAAATGACCACCGATCCTGTTCCTTTGGGCCTCAAACCCTTCTCCCATCTCAAAGCGGACCCGACTACTTCCAGCTCCAAGTCAACAGCCATCCCAGCGTCCCCGACTATTACCCCGATCCCCTCGCAGTTACCTCGACCACAGCCGTTGAAGAATGCCAGTAGTGATGAACATGTCAATGGAACGAGCGACAAGGCCACGGCCGCCCTGATTCGACGCGTGCTTTGCCCTCAGTCCGGAAGCTATGGCGGAGCCACTTCCCCGTATGCTCCAGAGGAGTTACTACCCCCGCTTACCAGCTCGAATAACATAGACCGCCAACTCTACGCTCTAATAGCCATCATCGTCAAGGAATTCATCTCCTCTTGGTACTCGAAGATTACATCTGATCAGGCGCTTATCAATGAGGTTCTGCAAGTTATCGCGCACTGCACTCGCGCCCTCGAGCAAAGAGCACGGGGGGCAGATATTGCACAGCTGGTTCTGGACGAGATCCCTGGCCTGGTAGAGGCGCATATTATCTGTAAGACTCGGGTGTTGTACTATCGCTTCGGTAGAGCGTGGGATGTTCACTGACCATGGCCCTTTCTGAGAGCCAGCATATCGACTAGCCAAAGAGCAGTCTAATCTGTCCGGGTTGTCCCCTTCATCTCGCGAAATCTACCACGCTTTGAATCCGCATCCAGCCCTCTCACCAATTCCGGATCTCTCTGATACCAAATCCATATCCCATCAGCAGGACAACGAAGCTACCTATCGACGGCTATTGGTGAATGGCGTTCTGGCCGCGCTTCTCCCGACTGAGGATCTGGAGAATGCATGTCTGCGGACGTTGATGAACGACATCTTAGCTGACCTCATTCTGGGGAATGAAGTAAGTGGGAAGGTGTGCGAGGGTTGGTTCCTGTGGGAAAGTACAACGAAGTTGCTAGATGTGCTCTCAAGAGAAAAACATGTTGGACATGGAGATAATACAGCAGTAACGGAGTCATCTCGCCCGAACCGATTACAGCAATTTGGCTTGCTTTCATCCAAGAACGGCGAGAATGACTGTTCCTCATCTACTATCCAATCGCAAGCCTCAAGCTGGATATGGCACATCCTTCAGTATGCCTTTTTAGCATACATGACTCTACGTTTCATCGTAGCGGGACTATTTCGTGTTGCGTCCACCCCTCCTGTGGCTTTAACTTCGCGCCCGAGTCTTCCAGGCAGCCTTGTGGACGAGCTGCCCACGAAATACGGTCACATCGGAAAGCGCCCCGTGCTTGGTTATCGACTGTACGGAATGCTGTCTCAGTTGTTGGATATCCCTCAGCGGATGCCATGGCTAGGAGGACTGCTAGCTCTTTTTCAGTATTTGATTGTGGCGGGTCCAGGAAGGGTAGGAGACACTGGCAGTGTTCTTGATAGGTGAGTCGTTCTTATTACAATTATTTGGAATTACCACACTCCTTTTTCCCCTCCCCCTTACCCTCCTGATTTATTGCCCCACCATAACTCACGGGCCTGTCCACATGGCCCGGATTCGTCTTGACGAAGGAATCGGGAGAACTCGAGAGCAGTTGAGGGTTGCGGCCGAATCGACTGTGGAGCAGGTCGTATGTGGTTTGATCTCCGAACGATGATCTACGAATGGCGCTGGCAAGTGCTTTCTCAGTTTGGCGGTTTCAGGCGAGTCATTGGAAGAGGGCCGACGACCAGCGGGACGTCAATGCAGCGGATTTACATTGCTCGCATGCTGCATCGATCACTTGATCTGCTGGTGGATGCACCGCGCATCCTTCGCAATCCGCAGCAATCGACTGTCATTCGCTCGTGCCTTCTGGTATCACGCGTTACGGACGATGACCGCAAAATACCGTTATTTAACCGTGCTTGTATCTTCAATACGGGCAAGGGAGCGAGGTCCCGAGAGACCCCTGGCGATTCTTCGGGATGATTTCTCATTTCGTGCGTGCCCTGAGCACTGTTTGTCCGCAGTATTCTGGTTGCCACTCGTCCAGGCCTTTACTCTTCGAGGGCGCTCGGGATTATATATCACACCGTTCGCCGATTGGTCGTGTCTCGCAATGTCCAAACTCAGATTGAAACGTTCTCCCTCGAACTTTGTCCATTTAAATGCGTGTGGTTGCTCAGGAATCATTGGACAGGCCCGGCCCTTTCCGTTCCGTGCTGGATCCAGTCTTCGCCGTCCATCTTCGCCCTGAAGAATCGCTTCCCCAGCCTCCCCAGAGGAAATTGAGGGCAAAAAGCTCCGCGTCATCAATTTCTCACTCTTGCAGATCGAGAGGCGGAGAGGGGCCCTATCTCAGAAGCCGCCCAGGAATTTGACATCGAAATCACGGACACATGCGGCGATCCCGCATGAGGAAACGGCCTTTTGCTAGCCTTGGAGTCTTCGCATGAAAGGACACCACTGGGCCAGCCTGCTTTGCTTGCATTTTTCTTTTTTGAGCCAATCAAAGAAATTCCTCGGCGATGAATTTTTAAATTCGACCTGCAGCCGAGGAGGGTTCCATGACCGCTAGTATTAAATGGGACGCTTGATGGCTCTCTCTGATTGATGATGCATGCGCCGAAGAAAAAGCCTTCTCGAATTGCGCATTCAGATTCGTCGTCAACGTCTCCAGGACTGAGGGGGTTTTTCAATCGTACCAATAGCTGGTCCGAGCTTCTCGACTTTGATCAAGCAGATCCTGTTCGGTCTTGCCTATCGAATGATGAAATAATTCCTCCATGGCGATTCATCTTAGCACACTTCTCAAAACGGACAGGAAGGAAGACGGGACAGAAACATCCCTGCAATCAAGGATAAACTTGACAGGGCCCCCGAACTGAACTGCTTCTCCACACCTATCGATCGCACCCTCGCCTTCAAGTTTTATCCGTCGAGGCGTTGTAGAATAACTGCTGGTTTCTACGTTTCTTTTCTGGACATCCCTAGCGAGACACAGCCAAGAAGGAGAAATTCTGTTTTTTTACTGACTCCATTCTCCACTACTAGGTTCCTTCACGAAAACATCGAGGAGCATGTCCTGACCCCCACTTTGTTACCCAATCTCTTGCTTGCATCGCGAGAGGCGCTTTTCCCGCATAACACTCGCCCGAAACCTGGAGCGAGCGAAAATCGCATCGAGGTGCTGACGTCGACCCCAACCCCGACTCCGCCAATTTCAGGAGCGCAGCCGTCAACCATCAATGATGCGCAGACAACTACCGCCTCTGGCGGCAACGCAATAACGCCTGCTTCTATGGCGACAACGGCGGGATCTGCTCCCTTGTCGCCGGATCAGCAACGGCGTCCCTCTCCCGCCGAAATCGCCTTAATAAGGCGAAAGTGTGCAGTCAGAATTTTGTCCCTGATACCTCGCCCAATCGCACACCGCCTGCTTGGAATTCCAGCAGAAATTGGTTCAGAGAAGCATCCTCTACCCGATCAATCTTTGGACCGCGTTCAGGAGTCTGAACCTGGCTCTGGCAAACAAGATCCTTCTTCGTCGCCAGAGCCATCTCGAGCCGCACCGTCGCCTAGCGCGTCCACGGAGAGTGATGCCGAAGACTCGCTCCTCTCAGCAGTTGAAAATGATATCCTCGATCTGTTCGCAGACGAATACTGCAACAAACACTTGATTTATTCGATTATCGAGACGGTTCTCGCCAAGCTCCTCCCCGAGTTGTCGGATCGCAGCATCGCCGAGTTGATGGAGGATAGGGGAGTTTTCTTGCCCACTGGTTGAGTTAAAGATACTGCCCCTTTTATTTTTTAATTCCTTAATGCTAATGGTGACTGATCAACCTGTTTACTTCTGTTGCGCATATGTATAGCATAGCATAGCATAGCGCGTGGTCGGGTAGTATAAATATATAGTAACAGGTTCTTTATCTCGAAATGCATGCATTGTACAGCATAACTCTATGCGCTACAATATCCGGATCCCCCGCCGACGCACAGACTACGTATATTGCACAGTTGAAACTTGAAAGACAAGAACACTGATACGATCAGACTGATATACACGAAGAAACCAGAACAAAAAAAAGTTAACTTCGGAGTACAGCATGGCTATGTACATACTAAACTAACGGACTCAAGACGAGTCTATTATTCTCCTCCTACCTCAAGTTCAAGTTGTTCGAGTTCGAGCCACCTACAGTTTGTTCGGAGGCAAGCGGCGCAGTGCAGCGCAATCAGGCCAGTGCCAGTGCAGTGTTACAAACCCCAGTCCTAAAAAGGGAAGCGATGAACATTTCCAATGGGGCACCTCCAAGCTGGCGCCTGCACAGGAGACAAGCTGCATGCAGACCTTACTACACTAACATTGTACCCAGGTAGGTGCTCGACCACTGTCCTCCGTACATGAACATGAACATAAGCATGCTATCTTTAAAAGGGATTGGCGGAGCGAGCGAGTGAGTGAGATCCTACGCCAGCCACAATGAGCCTACTCCGGAGTAGGTAGGGTTGCGAGGTACTAATGAATGACCTCATTAATAGGTAGGACCTGATCTAGGCTCTCGCACTTAACCTCCGGACCTAATCTCCGGATCTTCGTGGGACTGCCACTCAGAGCCTACGGAGTAGGTACACCTACTCCGTACCCGAGAGATATGTATTATGTACCGAGTAGGTACTACGGTTGGGCGGCCATACAGCTACAAGTGCGAGGTACCACACCGGTATCTACGACCGTCGAATCAAGTAGTAGGTAGGTAGACAGATACATGTACATGGATGGAGTCGTCTGGACTCTCGACTCTTGACTTAGAAAATAAACTGACTGCCCAGGAGGTCCGAGAATCAGAGATTATGGGGGAAATACGGAGTACGTAAGTAAAAATGACGCAAAAAATGCGGTGAGAAATATTAGTAAGTGGTGGAAAAAGAAAAGAAAAAAAATAGTAGGGAGAGAAAAAAAAAAAGGTAAAAAAACAGACAGCCTTGTCCGGATTTTATCCGTGGCTGGTAATATGCTATAGGTATGGACAGGTAGGGATGAATGAATGAATGAATGAATGAATGACAGGAATGGGAAATGTATGACAACAGGGGGAATCAAATGCAGTTTCGCGTGAGCGGCTTGGTTTAGGAGAGATGAACTATGCAAGAGAGAATATATATGGGAACAGAACGGAAATTCGAGGGGATAGGTAGAGAGAGGTAGGGCGACAGAGAGGGTAGAAATGCAGGACAAGGGTAGAGAACAAAACAATATCAAAATATCAAAATATCGCGCCAATGTATCCTCCATGCGTCCTGTTCCTCAGGAGCCACTGCAGTGTAGTCCTCCGTAAATATCATAGAAATGAGGTTGCCCTCGTAGTATCTTTATCCTCCGTTTTACCCAAAATCCAGCAGAATGTGCAGTTGCTTAATGAAACAGGGAATCAAAAATAAACAAATAAACCAACATGCAGATAAACAACCAGCCTCCCATAGATTAGAGAGAAAAACGGCGTATAAAAAGGGTATGGGTTGTGGTTGGTGGAGAGTATATAGTCGTGGTATCACCCAAAATTATGAATGCTGTGCTTCTTGTTGAGTTGAGGCACGTCGTCATGTTCGTCGATCCGAGTAAGTCCGCCAGGAAGGGTGAGCGATTGTTGAGCTTTGGCAAGCTCTAGTCTTTCCATCATTTTACCGATGGTAACATACTCCTGAGCTCCTAGTCCGGCTGGCTGGTGCTCGAAATAGCTCATCACCAGTTCCAAAGCCTTGCGAGCTTCATCCTGAGTCGGAGATCCTGGCGAGCTGGTGGGAGAAACGGTCGTAGACTTCGAATACAATGGAGGATAAATCGTCTTCGCCCGGATTTCAGGGTTGCTTCGGTTCCGCTTGATTGTGCTCGAGGATGTGTCGAGGTTAAGTGCAATTTTCCGGTCCTGGTTCTCGACGAAAGACTTGTCCATCCCAAAAGGGAGGATTTGCAGGGGTCCATTGGTAGTTGCTGGGTCAGAAAATTCGTCCGTGGGCATGGAAATGGGGTCGGCGTTGGCGAGCGGGAATGTTTGACTCCGTGGTCTGCTCGAATTGCCATCGACAGGGGACACACGGGACTGACTCGTAGGGGTAAATGGACTCTCGGTAAGTAGCGTGGATGTCGGGCTAGTGACGCCAGCAGAGAAGGATGAAGTTGTGTCGAGAGAGATGGTGCTTTTCGAATGCGTATGTTGATAATCGATCCCGAGATCCATGGGCCCAAGAGAGATGCTCCCTCTGATATTCTCGTGGCTCTGAGCGGGCGACAATGGAGAAGGCGATGCGAAACCGGTGGGTGAGATGGGCGAGAGCACGGTAGGTGAATGAATAGCAGACGCCAAAGCCGAGTTAATGCTTAAGCCAGTTGGGCTCTCCGAGTCACTCTTAGCACCAAACGATCCTTTTCGAGATTTTGCACCGAGCAACCCGTTCTTGTGCTTGAAATTATCCAACCAGCTATTGGTTCGTACCTTTTCTTTCGCGTCAGGACTGCCACAGGTGATAGCAAAGAAGATAGCTTTCTCTTTGATCATCTCGTCAGTCAGGCCATGTCCACCTCGTTGGTAATTCCTCACCCAGTTGGATAGGGCCTTTTCGACATCCGGGACTCGGCCCTTGGCCCTTTTGATAGGTGATCGGCTTCCATCGTCGGGATTAAGATACTTGTCCTTCTGCCGCAGTACTTTCGAGACGGTGCTTGAAAGGAATGTCAGAATACCTTGACTTGATACTCCGAGCAATATGCCCGCACAGGGAGTCAGTCACTTTACCTTCGTTCTACACCGAAAAGTGCTGTTTGATGGCTCGTCAGTTTGTCAGTTTCATAGACTGGGGGAAATCGAGAAAAAAAAATCACTCACCACCAATATCAGTCTGTTTGGCAGTCTTGTTCTCTTCATGATATTGACACATCCGGCGTCTGTCTTCATCGGTGAGGGTCCTCCGCGGCGTTGAACCACTCGTAGATGACTTCCTGGGGGGTGGAACTGGGGCGACTGGTGATACAGAAGGGGCGATTGGGACCGGAGCCAGTGGGAGCTCCGGGGGCTGGAATGGCGCCTGGGTTGTGGTGAGCATACTTGGCCAGGCGTTAGAAGGCACCGTCATCGGTAACGGTGCATAAGGAGGAGGTATCGTGACGCCGTAAGAAGGATCTATTGGCAAACCCCCATATGTAAATCCGTGATATTCCATTGGTGGCGAATGTTGGGATGGATGGAATGGACCCATGTCGACCCAGGGTGACTGCGCAAAGCCATTGTCCTGCGCATGAGGAGTCTCTGTATCCATGGCTGTGAAGCTGTGAGGCGCTAGAGGACTGGCTGGAGAAGAGGCGTTGGGGAGTTGGGCGGGGAGGGAGAGGATACTATAAGCTGCAATGGCTTAAAAGGAAGAGCAGGGCTGTGAGGGGAATTAGGTCGAGAGGAGGATAGTGAGAAAAAGCAAAGAGAGAAAGGCCGGTAAGAGGAAGACAGGACAGTCTAGAGCCAAGACAAGGAAAGACCAAGCAGACAATGCATGTTCAACATTGAACTCGAAGAGGATAGAAACAGGATACGCAATTACAGCAGTGAGGGATCCCGCGAAGGTGTATATTCGTTTTCAGCACACCTTGTATCCTGGAGAGCTACCCAGAGCTATCCCAAAGCGACATATATGCATACAAGAATGCTTGTGTACAGGGAAGGAGAGAAAGAAAGAGGTTGAAGGGACGATGACGGGGGGGGATGGACTTTGAACGGAGTTTAAAAATTGGTCAGACTAGACACAGGGACGATCACAAAAAAGAAAAGGCATCAGTCTCGGATTTGCCTTGTAACAGGAGTATACGACTTGGGTAGGAGTTCAACCTTGGTCGAGGCATCGTTATTGGGCTTGTCTGGATGGTGGAAGATGGAGAGGCCGCAGTTAGTGGTACCTCTTCGTCCTACCCCGGCTCAGCATGGATTTTATTTGATTATTATTTTATTATTTATTGACTTTTTTCCCTCAATTTTATACATAAATTAATTGGCAGCCAGGGCTGGATTCGACAGAGTCGAGCAGAAGAGATTAAAATTACGGCGGGAGTTCAGATAGCGAACAGGATCGAAAAAGTGCAATTCCGCCCAGCGATTGGTCGATGCCAAATCCTCTGCAGCAGAAATGGTGGGGGAATCCGCTGCTGATTGGCTGGCTCCAGATTGAAGAGCAGGGATCTCAATTTGGGTCCAAATACAAAAATACAATACGACGTACCTTCTGCCCTGTCATGTTTTGTTCATCATTGTGTTATGGTACTGTACAGTATACCTGTTCCTGAAGGCTAACGCGGTTGAGGATCATAGTGAGGTTGATAATAATATATCGACTCGGTTGTTACACCGATGTCAATCCTTGACTCGAATTGCATACGCAACTTCCCTACACTTGGGGTTAACAGTAGCTCCAGCCTCCAGGTCAGGGCTACAATACCCGATTGTGGAGCTGAATAACAAGGGCCAAAACTGAAAGAAAAGGAACCAGGCTAGCATAATATTAATGCAATTCTCTTTCCTCCCCATTCTCTCCTCAACCTCTGTGTATTCCCGCCTTCTCATTTGTAGTCTGGAGAACGTTCTTTTTGACTATTTTCTTACCGTGCGCATTTCCCGCTTCTGGTTGCGCTCGTTACATAAGCTCAGGCTTGGTTCCTGTATGACACGATCCCTCGAGGTGTAACTCCACCCATCAGGCATGAAGATCAAAACTGAAATTGTCGAGAGGATCGTCCGTGGTTGAGATACCATGGTTGATGACTCGCTGAGCCGCGGATATCTTCCTCATGAGAGGACAGCTAAGAGCCTAAGTTCGACTAAGGCTCATCTTGAGTTTTTGACGGATGGGGAGCGGATCGCGAAAGACCGGTGAACCTAAAGGCCCGCATGACATACTTGAAGGAAGACGGATGATGCTCATTTACCGTAGCCATATGGGTTATCGGTAGTCAGAAGGTAGAATCGAGCCCAATAATTTCCTTGGACAGCGGGCCAAGGGCATATTCATGAAGCATCGCGAAGTAGATCATGCTCCATGCGCATTGTTTTCAATCCGGACGTGTGCCTTAGACATGTGAAGGTCGGTTCGGAGAATGAGGTTGAGGAGAAGCGGCTTTATCCATCACAAAATGGCTTCCTGAGCCTTGAGGTAGTGTTGGGGGACTAGGCCGGCAAGGTCGATCTTTATTAGTAGTCCGGAGGAGGCGACTTTAAACGAAGGCCTTATTCTGTTGATCATCAACAAATTGAAGCTCGAGCTTTGGGGTTGGCAGGCTTGATATGAGGGGGAGGAAATGATAATATCCACACTCGTTGGGAGACCGATAGGAGCGGAAGGAGCTCGTTCATGAGTCCTCCCACCAAACACTCAGTTCGGACTAGCTCTTTTAAGCCTGATAAGTGAGTGCGCCCAGTCAGAGGAGCGCAAGCCTGATTGATCTGCATCTATCGTACTTTGTCATGAGAGAACTCGTGAGGAGTCAATGTACACGAATCAGAAGCCCCGAAATGATTTCATTTTCCTATTCGTAACGAAGGCTGACCAAGGATTGGAAGAAAAATCTCGACCTATCATAACCGCCATAGGCAGCATGGTTCCTGCCTCAAGGTTGAACTTCAAAGTTCAAGGAGCTGGAGCTAGGACCCCACGCTCCACAAGGCCCGCAGCGCTCCACTCCGGCCCGTAACGAAAGCAATCTTGAAATTCGCAATTCCTCTGGATTTCATTTATTTCAACCTTGAAAGTTGCAACTCTCAAAGTATGGGGTCGATAACAGATCTCGAGTCTTGAGTATTGATCTCATTCGTCTGCAAACCCGTACCTGACTCTGTCTGACCCATGCTTATGCGGTCTCAGATGTGTAATTTAGAGAGTTGATACCTATATCAGTGGCATGGACAGCCTTACTGGGGCTGGAGAACCTAGCCACTAGGGTGCTCAGGAGCTGCAATTTGTCCCGATCGGGCCATCCTCGAGGTCCACAGGGAAACGTGATTCAAGCCGCGCTCCAATCAAGTTCTCGAGTCTGCGTGTTTGGTTGACCACGAGGGCTGTCTGCCAACCTTGAACCTTGAAGTCGGACTTGGAGACTATGGATATTGTATGTAACACCTGTCTTAGTGGACGGTGCTAATTGTGGCGTCCGCTCTTCCTTGGGTAAGGCCTGATTTGCTGTCTTACTCCATAGGAAGAACCCTGGGTCAGCCTAGGTCACTGGTTCAGAACTTCAGATCCATTGTGCGGAAATTGCTTTGCAGGTATGTCTGTGTGGTTGTCCTCCGTTAAAGAGACACTGATTATGATATTGACCACCTTCGTAGAGCGAGTTTTGCCGATGTGGGTTGACTGTTGTCAGCATTGAGAATCAGAGCGAGCCGAACTTGAAGCCGATAATCCTTCCCATAACAGGGAAAGTGCGGATTGCGAATCGAGGCTTTCGCTTAATGCTTGAGGAGCATCGGTCCTTCTGTGCAAGTCTGCAAGATACGAGGCAGGGTCACTCAAGGAGCTGGCCTGGAGTCAAGCCTGTCAAGGTACGAAAGATGAGAGACAGCCAGTCGGATGCTACGAGAGGAGAGGAGAATAGAAGCGAAGGAATCATCCGGGTTGATCGCCTTATCGGTGTATATATCCAATTATAGACCTGTCAGGCACCACGCCATTATTGCAGCAAGTCAGTTTGCTTTATCAGAGCATCCTATCATCGATAACATTCAGTATGATATCTGTTATCGATCACTCCCCAATCTTCGTACAGAAAACCTTGAGGGGCTTGGTGAGGCCGTGGGGCGGAGGCTGGGTTGTCGTCATCGTGCCTACTAGTACTACTACTAATATGGTAGTAGATATTTCAAGGGACTAGTCTGAAGGCCGAGATCTGGCGGTAGAGTCAATCGACATTTATCATGATCTTTGTTCGCCTGCATTAATAATATTGTCGCAACCAGCCAAATCTGAAGCTGATGCGTGGCTGGGCCGAAGGATCCGCGACACCCAAACCAAAAATAAGATGGAAGAATAAGCAAGTCAAGGCAAGCGATATTTCCGCGGGAGCCATCATCTTCAACGGCAGTTCTGAGGCATCTGGTACTCTGGAGTCTGTATACCTGCCTTGGTACCTAACATATTAGGCACCCAATGGCCACCGTCCTCAGGCAACGAGTGATGGATGAATCATAAGACAGTGCATGGATATAGATTGCACACAGAACGAGGCTGTATTGTGTACACTGTCACTGCAAGGGTAAATCTCGGGGCTTACTATAGTAGTATTAGTAGGGCTGTCAGTCCCCTTGCATCAGGAATCGCATCCTAAATCCTCATCCGCCGGAGTCGGTGAATAAAGCCCCGCACGAGTCGTGAGTCTTCCTGACAGGTGCGGATATTGATTGCCTGATTGTGACATCGGGATAATCTCTTGATTAGTACAGACTTATCAATCAGTGCCCAACGAATCAACGAGGGGCTGCCCGAGTTAATAGTTACGTAGTTGGTACAGCTCCGGAGGTAGTATAATCGCCATGTCTCTAGTACTATACATCAAACTCTCGACTCTAGTTTCAATGCATGTCATTGATATCGGAACCTTATTGAATCGATTCAGGAGCAATCGAAAATTAACCGTAGAAAGTAAGTGCTTGGAACTGGCAAAGAGGGGAAGTACTTTTGGTTCCTGGGCCGCAATCTTGATGTTCAACCGATAAAATATCCCAGTCTCCAACGGACAAATCAGAGATCCTGAGTATCTAATTTTCTCCTGCACTCCGTACCTACTAGGGAGGTAGACGCCCCAAGAGTCAAGATTACTAGTAAGCACCCCGGACCCTGTCAGCACACCATGGGCTGAGTTGCAGCCTTGCAGCAGTCCCCCAGACTGGGAGTCGAGTCCGTACAGATTCAAATTGATTTGTGTCCAGTCCGCTGGCACGGTCATGCAGATGCATCATTCTCCTGAATTCAGGGGCATTCTTTCCTCGAACCGAACACATTGGATAGCTGAGAGATCTCGTGGAACATGGCAATGGACATGACTGAACCGCGTGAGCTTCTTGGTTTATGCACGAGGGCATGTGTCTGGTCTCTCCGAGTTTGTCTCGCACAAGCTTGAGACAAACTTTAGTTCGCCTGCCATTCTGGAAGATCTTGTCTACAATAGTTTGGATTTTAAGGCCACGCAATTCCCTATCGCTTTTCTCCATTTATTGGTGGACGTGCGTCACATTGCCAGGAGGTTTTATTTGCTCTGTTTCATCAACCAGAGGCCAAAGCGGTTCCAAAGGCACAACAATCTGAGAGTACGGTAATCGGAGCATTATCATATCCCTACTTGATCAAATAATATCCTGGGCTGTGATCTAGAACTTCTGACTTCGGAAAATTCGGATCGCTGCATGATCCAAGGGCGCCTCGAACGTTGAACTAAAATAAATGAGATGGAAATAAAGTTGGCAGGACTCTGTACAGCTCACCAAGATTCACCGTCGTTTTGAGTAAACCCAACAAGCTTCTTGTACCTCCTCACATCTGTTTGCGAAGATGATCGATTGCGCACCACATCGGGTAGTAGAGGGCCCCAGACTAGGTTGTGGTGCAGGTACCCCAAGGCTAGCTAGTGATCTTGCAAATCTAAGCGGCAGTTGGCAGGTTGATGCCCGTGCGCAAACCACCCCTCCAATCAAACCTCTTACAGCATCTCGCAGGAATTTCTCACAAGGGTCGGGGACACTTGGATATAGAATCCTTAGCGATATCACACCCCCTAGCACACAGCTCGCTCAACCACCTCAATGCGATTCGTCGCAGGTCAATTCGTGTTGAGGTGAATATACCTCGGAGTTGATATATCATCGGTACCTTCTACCGCTTGATAATCGTCACTGTTGTTACACCGTTAGTTCAGATATTACCAATGAATCTTCAGAGGTAACGAGGGGTTACAAACCAATATCCTCATCTCCGAGCTCGTGGGCGAGACCGACGCGCTGTGGCTGATGTTTGACGGACCGGCCATAAACAATAGCTTGTTTGAACTGATCCTTAATGGTCCGGTGAATGGAGTTACACTAATTGCTGGTCAGCGAACCATGGTTGGGGCTTCCGAGACAGGGAGGTGGCCATACGAAGTCTTCGACCGTGCAAGCAGTGGACCGGAGCACAACAGGGGCGGTATAGTCGGGCGCCTTCCCCTTGGGCTTCGTGTAAACTCGTCTCAGATTGAGTTTCTCCCACATCAATTCCAGAAGCTCGTCGATGTTCCATCCGTGTTCGGAGCTAATAGGAACAGCATTAGGTATCCGGTACAAAAGGTCGAGTTCCTCAATGGTGATGGCATCGATCTTGTTCAGAGCGTAAACGACGGGTATATATGCGCGGCTTTTGGCTTCGAGAACGTCAATGAGATCATCAATCGTTGCGTCGCAGCGAATAGATATATCTGCTGAAGAAATCTTGTATTCGCTCATGACAGCCTTGATTTCCTATTGGGTTTGGCAAATTCGTGTCAGTCACAGTTACAGTGTTGAAGCACCACATAAGGCGACAACCTACATCGCTATCAATATGGGTTAATGGCTGAGTGTTGGTGATTGAGATACCACCCTTGTCCTTCTTCTTGAAGAGAATGTTGGGGGGCTGCTTGTTGATTCGGATTCCGAATCCCTCCAATTCATTTTCGATCACCTTCTTGTCAACCAAAGGCTTGTTGACGTCAAGAACGATGAAGATGAGATGGCAAGTTTTGGCCACGGCAATAACCTGTCGTCCACGACCTTTACCATCCTTGGCACCTTGGATAATACCAGGAAGGTCCAGAATCTGGATCTTCGCTCCATTATATAACACTTGTCCGGGGACGGTCGTCAAAGTTGTAAACTCGTAAGCCGCCGCTATGATACGATGCCGTGAGTGACTGCCAAGAACTAGGATTGTTTAGATTGCGCATACCTTCGGAATGCTGGCCCGTTAACTTGTTCATCAATGTACTCTTTCCGACGGAAGGAAACCCAATAAAACCACTATTGCCTGGTCAGAACGCATGCTTTCTATGAGGAAATCGACAAAAGAGACATACACACTAGCAACACCGGTACGAGCAACGTCGAAGCCCACTTGAGATCGCCAAATCAGCACAATCGATTTGAGCATTGAAGATGGTGTACTTACCACCAGCGCCGCCACCACCACCTCCTGACGGGGTCAGGAGTTCTCGTTTTAGCTTAGCAAGCTTAGCCTTCAACTGTCCTATAGTTGATCCATCAGCGATCATTGTTCGCCGCTGCAATGCTCGGTATCATGATCATACCCAAGTGATAGGACGTGTTTTTGTTCTTCTGCGTCCGAGCCATCTGAAGTATGTGTTAATGTGGGGTTTGAGGCAAGTATTGTCGAAGGCGAAAGCGAACCTCATCCTCAACCAGCTTGATCTATATCCGTACAAGAAATGGTTAGCAATGTGTCCGACAGATGCTGGCTGTAAAGAGGAATCAAACCTTGTCCACGGTGGTCGACATGTTGCAAGGGTGTTACGAGGTGGTAACCTCGTAAAGGAAATCAAAATAAAACAAGTATAATAACAGCCCGAATCCAGTTGCTGGCAAATCTACCAAGCTATGCTCTGATGAAAAGCAGGAAGATGGATGGTGTTAGCGGGGATAGTTCGAGATAGATCAATCTTTGAATTTGTGGCCGCCACCTTATTCGCCCGCTCGCCGGCGGCGAAAGATTCTGCCTATAAGCCTCAGGCAGCCATGCTTATCCGCTTATCGTCGGAGGTGGCGAGATCATTTGATTCAACGTTCCTTTGCTTCGCTATAAACGATCTCTCCAACTCTTGCCGTTACGTACTCTCGGCCGTAAGTCACCGGTGTCATCACAGCTCATTGCCCATGCAGCTGATAATTAAACCCAATCTACGTGTCCTCGCAATCTCTCCCGCCTCTTCCTTCATTCCCATTTCATAACATCCTTTCTCTTTTCAGTATCCAATACTACCGACAAATTTAGAAGAATATTTGGCCATTGACTGGGCTCGAAAAGCGCATTGAGAGAGCCAACATGCCGTACCTCGAATCTGGATCAACGTATTCCTCAGACTCCGGGAAACCTCCTAGTAATGCATTCGAAGAGCTCGTTCAAAAGCTCAGCATAGCCCTTGGTCCTAGCTCGGGCCTCGACTCCGCCGATGTCAACCCCCTTGATATACAACGGTTGATGGAGCAATACACCTCAAATGCGGAAGACTGGCTCCCCTTCGCCCTGGATGACTCTAACAAGTCCTACACACGGAACCTTATCGACGAAGGCAACGGGAAGAGTAACCTGGTGAGCTTCCTCTATCTCCTCACCGCCAGTTGCCATGTTACTTCTTTGCTCCAGCTTCCCAACGCCTGAGTAAGCTGTTCTCACCGTTATTGTGCATATGCATGATGCTTCCGCATATACAGCTTGGGCCGAGAGGTACTAGTTGGGTAGGAGGATGACCTCACGTGCTGACTATCTTCAGCTGATTCTTGTTTGGAGTCCTGGACGAGGAAGCGCTATTCACGACCATGCAAATGCACACTGTGTCATGAAGGTACAGCCAAGCTCTGCAATTTGTACCTTGGCTCACTAGGCTAATTTTGTCCCAATTCGTCTGGTTAGATCTTGAAAGGCACACTCCAAGAAACCCTGTATACGTGGCCAGACCAAGATAAAGTCCAGCATGGACAGTCGTCGCCCCCCGAGATTAAAAAAGTGACCACATATGGGGATAATCAGGTCACATACATGTCCGACAAGGTTTGTCAAACTCCCTGTCCCGATTTGGCCAAAACATAGCTGAAGTTCTCGAAGTTGGGGTTGCATAAAATACACAATCCGGATCCAAACAATGTGGCCATATCTCTACATCGTATGTATTTCTCGGTCACTGATCATGCTTCAACATTGCATATCTCACACTGGGCTTCTTTCTTTTAGTTTACACCCCCCCAAATGCCGCAAACTACGGGTTCTCTGTGTTCGATGAGAAATCCGGCAAAGCGTGCCATATCAAACAGTCGCATTTCTTCTCGGTCCGAGGCGAACGGTGCTAAACAATCACGATCTCGCCCACTCTAAATAAACCTTCACGATGCTCTCGAGCTCCCTCTTCTCTCCTATTCCTCTTGTTCAACGACACCCAACGATTCTCAACCCTAGTAGCATTGTAATCAGCGCTGATATTACACTCTGCCTCTCCTTCCTGGGTTATAACTACGCAGACCCTGGGTTCCAACGTCATTCTTTAAGGCTAGTTTTATTCACGGAACGCGGCTTCTGTGAGGGATTAGTGCCAACACTGACACCAAGGACATGGATTCTTCCTGCATTTTCTTTTGGGAAATTATAACTGGATACCAAGATACACTATTGATAAATGAGAATGAATGACTCATGACCCTCAAGCCCTGCTCATTTGCCAAAAATGCGAGGTGAATACCTTGCGCTCATGCAGTCTCCAGCCACACAGAAGCAATGCATAGTAAAGCGATGCCTAAAATAACCAATCGTGGTATACAAAATAAATATGTATGCAATCTCCAAAAGAAGGTACAAAAAGATACAACAAATGCAACATGTAACCAAGCAATAAGAATAAAGAAGAAACAAAGTACTAATAGACTAGGAAAAGTAAAATATCAATCTGCACCAAATCCTCGCCCCCCCTGCCCCTCAAAGCCCCTAGTAAGCCGTTCAAGGAGTGATGAATCCGGATTATCCAAGACGTCGCTCTGCCGCCGCTGCAGCGCTTCGAGGCGTGCTAAAGGATTCTGTAAACTCACAGTATAAGTACGTCGCTTGAAGGAGGTGTAAGAATACATCAACCGTGAGACCCACCCAGTCCTCCTGGTTTGGTACGCCCTCCGCGGCCGGTAGTTGGGTGGTGTTGTAGTCGTCTGGGCTCCCTGTTGCTGGGAGTCGGTGGATCGGCGCCGGGGTGACAGGGAGGCTCGGGCGTTCGAGAGCGCTAGGGAAGTCTGTTATTCGGATGCTGCTGGGGTTGATGTCCCGGAGACTGGGTTGTTGTTGTTGTGGTGGTGGTGGTGGTGTTGGTTGATTATTATTCGGCCCGCCTGAGAGAACTTGGACTTGGACTCGGCCCTTGCGCGCTTGCTGGATGGTGTGGATGTACTGTTGGATTTCGGGGACTTCGTCCCATGCGTTTGAGCGGGAGTAGGTGTCCCATGATTCGCTGGGGCTGGGGACTTCGGAGGTCCAGGATGTTGGGTGGGAGGACAGGGAAGCTCTTGATTCCTCCTTTGTGGATACGGGGGAGGGGGGCGATGTGGGATGATGGAGCTTGCGCTCATGCTCATTGTCTGCGAAGACGCGGGTGGGTTTTGGTGCGGTCATTTCCCAGGGGAAGAGCTGGGTGAGTTTTTGTGGTTGGGGTTTTGTGTCCGGGACTTGGTAATACATGTTCTTTGGGGCTTCTGGGTAACATGTTGGGGGTTGGAAGAGCTGGTGGTCTTCGGACATTGTATAAGTCTTTGTCTCCAAGGCGAATCCTTCAGGTTTCGAATCTAAGGGGGGTGGTTCCCTGAGAAGCATGAGTAAGCAGATATTATTTGGTACTCTAGCTGGGTAAGCGACTTACCGGGACGCATCCCATTCCGCCTGGGGGGCTTCAAAGATTGTGTGCTCTTTGGGTTGTGACTGAGGTGGTGATGGTGGTCGTTGTGTCTCCACCATAGGTGCTTGCGGTTGAGGAACATGGACCTGACTGGGCTCCGGTTGATGAACTAGCTCTGATGGTACAGTAGATTCTTGAATGATAGACGGGTGTACAAAGTGGGAGATGTGTTCTTGATGAGTCTGTTGCGGTATATAAGCCCTTACGTGCTCTTCACCGCGGACATAGAGTGGAACCACGCTGATAACAGGTTCAGGAACAGGTCGTTCACTATGGTGCTCTGTGTGAGCGTGGTGAGGCGGCTGTTCTGCAGGAAATGACGTGCTAGTTGATTCTGTAGGATATGACGCCTGCGCAGTCTCATGTATGAATTCCCCTCGCGCATGGTACTCTGGTTGTGGTTCTGATGGAAACGCCGGCTGAGGTTCTTGCTGGTGACGTTGGGATTCTGATCCTGGAACAAAAGAGGCTTGTTCAGAATATTGCCGCGGTACAGACTCAGAGAGGGGTTGAACTACGTCGAATACGGGTTCATCTGTATGCCAATCTTGTAAGGTAGTCAGTTGACTACTTGGCTGAAGTTGTTCCTATCGACAGGATTAGTATCACTCTGAGTATTGCCATCGAGGCAAGATGCAATTCATAGATTACACAACTCACAGTGACTGCAGGACGATAGTGTCGATCATAGATCGTCCACCATCGTGCCAGTAACTGATTGTACGGCGAATCAAAAGGAGCCACCTGTCGTGGCATATTCCAAGGCTTTTGGGAACCAATAAAATGAATCAACCTAATTGTACTTTCGAAATGCTTGTAAGCCGGGATATACTGGTAATTTGCACTAGGTGTGCAGTTATATGTAAAGCTCAGTCGATGCCAGTCTCGAAAGTGCATGTTGAGTAAGCCCTGATCGGCTCCGTCAAAGCTGATGCCCCTCTCCGCAAGAGCTTTCAGCGCAAAGTAATCTTGCATGTTGGGTCGCAGTACCATTACACCACTGTTGAAGCAATCGGGCCAGCCGACGTCTGGGGCAGCGGCGAAGTCCACATCCAAGTCCAGGAGCTCATCCGGAGCTCGGATGGATACCACGTCGGAGTCGATGTATACGATGCGCTTGAACTGTGTTTGTCGCCAGAGCTCAATCTTGGTGAATGTAGCTATCAAATCTGGGCGCTCCATGAGCCAGAGGTTCGCTGGGGTGTGGTTCGTCATCCGATACACGGGTATGAGCTTATCGTAGACGGTCTAGACCAATCGAGTTAGGAGTAGCTGCGGAGATGGACGCTTCTCCAAGTGTATAGAGACGTAGAATGCGCACCTGAAGCTCATTGATCGTAGCCGGCTGTAGCGTGTCCGGCGTATAGAGAGCAACTAGCTTTGCTTGGGAGCCATTATCGCGCAAAGAATGGGCGAGAACCATGGCACCTGGACGGATAATAAGCGGATTAGTATGGGGAATTGCGGGTAGAATCAGCGACCAATGGTTTACCAGGGAGGTAGTTATCGCTCAGGAGCAGCTGTATTAGGTTAAACAACTTGCAATGGGCCCAGAAGCTCGAGACGTGGTACCTACAGTGCAATAGACTGCATCTTGGACAACCATCCCGGAGGTGATTGGCGGCAGGATTTGCCCCAGACAGTCGAGCGAGGAAGACGGGAGCGGAGATCCAAAAAGAAAGAGAACGTAGTCCAAAACTCCGAAACGGATCCAAGTTGGGGAAGAAGAGAGAAGAGGAGGAAAGTGATCAACTGTCAGGGAGCTGGCGATGATTCCCCTCAAAACAGCCGCGTTATGACGGGAGTACCGTAACCCCGCCCGCTACAAACAGGGATTGGCACCTTAGTCGATAAAGTCGAGTGCTATGATGCGCTAGGATAACAATTCTGCATCATTTTAGCCGATTGAGTTTTCGAGACTTGGGAGAATTGATCATGTCGATGATTGGAAAGGGAATGAATGTCAAGTCAAGTCAAGGGGTTGGAAGGAGACGGTGAACGAAGACAAAGATAACACAAGTTGAATTATTTGCCCAGGTTTGTTATGATTATATTATTATGATTATTTTAATATTTTTAGAATGAAGCCAGACCAAATTAATGTTATGCACCAGGCCGTGCTACCAATTTCAATATGTTCTGGCTCAAATAGCTTCATCATGACGAGAAATATAGGAGCGACCCTCTCTACCAGGCTTCATCGGTTACTTCGTACCTTTCTTCAGTTCAGGATATCTACGGATTAATTGCTTGAGACGTCATCAAACCGCTTATCAAAAAGTAAACAAACTAGATATCACTACATAATGCAGCAGAACTAAGTAGAAGCCAACAGAACAGCTCATACTGTTGAGAAACCCTTTACTATAGAAATAATCATCGCCCAAGTGACACAAAATCAATCATCAACCACTTCCCCCTAAAGACAATCGCAATCGCAATCGCAATCGCAAACTAAAACGCGAAAGAAAACTTATTAATCCGAGGTCGAGGCTGCGAGATGGGCGTCGTTAGACAGACCATACCACATACCAGCAGCTCATTTCCGAACTATCACTGTCGCTTTCGGATAACAGGCTTCCATGACTGCTCCAATGTCCTCCCTCTCGCCCTTCACTGCCCACTCAACCGCCTTGCTCAATGCAATTCGACTTCCTCGCTCCAGCGGAGTAAAGTGTCCAGAGCCTGGAAGCTCAATTACCTGGCTATCCTGGCCTAGGTAATCGGCGATCCCATCCAAACACAACGGCACCGTGAGCGCATTATCTTTCTTGCCCCAGAGGATGGTCGCACTAGCTTTCAGGGACCCCTTCGGTCCATCATTGAATATTCCCGCGCCACTACCGGCGTCACGGGGTCCATGTTCCTGCGTAATATTGTGCAGGGCCGTGATTGTCTCGACGGACTTGTTCCAGCGAGAAAAAGCTGTACCGTCTCGGTAGTAGCTGCACATTTCGAAGAAATTGGAGAGCGCTCGCTTTCTCACCACAGACTCGGCATATCCCTCGCCATTGGTGGTTCGATTCTCGCCTTCGTGAACAGACGGACCCAGGGTGCTTGCCATGCACTCTGCGGCATCAGTAGGAGTAAACTCTTGACTTCCGTAGGATACCTTATGGCACAACTTCAGGAAGGCACGATTTCCTCCTGTACCAAGGTATTCGACGAAACCCCGAGGCAACTGGAAGCTGAAGACATATCCGGAACTTTTCATCTGATCAAGAATGGGCATTAGCGTCTTAGCGGCGTTGACCAGTAGCGCACGCGAGCGGATCGGTGAGCGCAAAAAGGCCTTGAACATCTTCAACGAAGATGATAGCAGACGGTTGGCATTGGATTTAACTAACGGAATCTAAGGGGCCGTACGTTAGCCAAGCTCAAAGCGACGGACGCCTTTCAAGCAACACATACCAGTGGACCGTTAGTCAAAATAAACCTATCAGCCAGCTGAGGAGCGTCGGTTGCTAGTCGCATAGAAATCACACAGCCCCAGTCGTGTCCGACGATAATCGTCCTCTGCTGATGGGTGTCAGCGGCACTGTCGATGCCATACTTGCTCCTCATGGCGATGATAAACTCGGTAAGGTTCTCTAGTACCGTGGTTGCTGAGTATCTATCCAGACTCTCAGAGCCGCCGTAGCCAGGCAGATCAACTGCAACCACGGTAGCTGTACTTTGCAGAGACTCCGCGTTTATTATATGACGCCATATCGCCCAGCTATCGGGAAATCCGTGGATGAAAATAACCAAGGGTTTCTTAGCACCGGGGGTGGTATCAGGATCATTGCAGACGTAGTGGAATTTGAAACCGTTCTGCAAAGTAAATATCTGGTGTGAGAATGCTGACCACTTCTTCGACAGATTCCATAGTCGATTGCGTGCTAGGGATGATCGTTAACATGAATTTGACTATCTACACAACATTTTCAAGGAAGTGTACTTACCTAGCTGCAATTCCACAGTCTCCTTCTCAGTTGTGTTTTTGAAAAAGATCCCAGCACTGATTGCTATCAATGCGTACATGGCCATAGTTAATAACCCATAACTGAAGACAAATGCGGATTTCAGCGGCGTGGAGAGGGACGCCATGCTGTTTGTGTTGGGAAGGATAATGATAAAGAAACTATCATAAAAGTAATCTTGAGTAATGTCTAGGTATGGGATTAAATCAAATTGCAACAACTAGAGAAGTGGAGAAAAGAGGGATGAAAGGAAGCCCTGGACTATATATCAGCACTCACGTGGAAGCCGTAGCTGGACTCGCTTCCTTGAACCTAAGCTAGTCCGACTCCTTTTAGTACCAATTTCTCGATCTCTGAGTCCCGCCACGTCCATTTCCGCCCGGCTTTCAGGAAACCTTGAAGGAACCTTACCATGGGTTAAATATCAATATACACCTGCTACCTGCACTTTCACCACTACCGCCATATCACCAAGTAGATATCCACCTCCTTTCTACTAAGCTATTAGCACATCATATGTGAGCATGGTCTAGATGAGCTTAAGACCACGTTTTGCCTAATTATCCAAGAGTATAGACAAATATTTTGTATACACACTATTATATGCTCAAGGTGGGGTGAATATAAGGTAAAAAATGACAGAAATTATAAGTTGTGAAACCGTGAAGGTATATATAGGTTATGATGTATCAACATCACATGAAGAATCCCAGATTCTCTCTATTATCATCAATCAAACGCCCATACCTGTAAAGATCATTGTTAGAGCTCGTATGTTTCAACTCATAGTATGATGGGAGAACTCACTCTAGTAGTAATCTAAAGAACCAAACTTCCATATCCTCATTGCGTAACATCCTCTGCGCCCAGTCCTTTCCTTGCTGGGCCAAACGAGGTGCCGCGGTTTTACCCTCTTCTTCTGATGTGAAGTAGCGCATGGTCTCCACGAATTCGTCTCCTTGCAGGCTTAAGGGCACGTAATGAACCCAAGGCTTGAGCCTCTCGTCGTGCCATTCTCGAAACAAAGCAATCTTACAGACCAAGCTGTTGCTGTTGAGAAACGCGTGGTACCGGCCACTAAAGGCGTTTCCGTCAATGTCAACGAGATACTTGTAAGCCCAAGCCTCCTGCTGTTCTGTCGGCTCTGTTATTTTGAAGAATTCCGTCTGAGCAGCGCAGTCATTCCGATCACATTGCCCGACAGAAGTAAATTGGACATCGAAGAGATCGCGATAGTTGTTGCGATCGATCTTCCTGGATTCCCATTGGGTGTCGTTGTGCTTGGTGAGGATTTTAGCTGTGTTTAGAGCGTTGATACGGCTGACCATTAGTTGACGATGGTGCCGTCGCCAGCCGCCGCCTTTCGAGAAACCACCGGTTGTTGATCCTCTCCAGTATAACTTGTCCATCTTTTCATCCCAGCTAAAATCCTCCTCTTTGATATATGGTACCTTCTTGGCCCAGTACCAGGGACTGGGGTACAGAATGTCTTGGAACGTAGAAACCTTGCTCTGGGAGAAAACCGGGAAGAGGTCGTGGACAACCGCGAACACATTTGGCCTATCAAAAAACCCATATGTATACCGTAGGGAGGGGGTGTTGCATACATCGGAGAAGGCGGTTGTGTTTCTAATGAAACCCAGCTCGCCACGAGAATACCCGGCGGTATCATCCGGCGCGTTCTCGTCGAGGGAACGAACAGGGCTATCGACAGGACAGGACATTCTCGAGCTAGTCCAGGCGGGTTGATGAGAGATCTTGTTGAAACGAGTGGTCCGTACTTCGTCAATGCGATCCCCTTTATTCAAGCCTTCGGGTCGAGCAGACCACGCGTTGACCGGCGATTGTGTTCGAAAAGCGCTTGGAATGATACTGTCTTTAGCTATTGCTACTAGCCGCTCAAGATCTTCGCTGGGTACAATGACCCTTGGCTCATCATGAGCGTTGAAAACTAGGTCCATGTCGGGCAGATACTGAACAAAGTTCTGTATCATGCCCAGTGTAGCCTCGCGCTGCCACACTTGTTCCTCGTCCAGCCCTTCAGCAAGCGACACCTTGCCATCTCTGATTAGAACCCCAAACAGAGAATTATCGTACCCAAGAGCCTCCCGAGCGCGTGCGCGAATGGTCTGCGGCGTAAGAGCCCAGAACGGCAGTAGTGTGTGGTGGATGGTATCGTATTCGTCGATCAACTCAACGCCTTTTGACTGCGCAAACTTGAACCATTTGTCAAAATGTGGTGGGGGGTGCATGTTGTACCGCAGGCGGTACTCCTTCACAGCATCTGCCAGCGTTCTTGATTGACGCTCCAAGAGCTGGTTGAATTGTTGTCCTGCAACTTCGACAAGCGCGGCTATCGGATGGACATCGTTTGTGTAGTCATCGGTGTAAGCGATCGAAGGCTCGATCGGTTGTTTTAAAGGAATTGGAGGGGTAGAGGGTGCGGGAGGAGTGACACTCCGCTTGCCGATTCTGAGCAAGGCAAGTGAGAGGCACACCAGAAAACCCGTCACCAGAACGCCCAAAAGCCGGTGAGGTCGCATGCTACCATGGGGAACCAACTAGAAGATGTCATTCATCGAGGGTTGCAGGCATGTAATTGCATGGTGATTGATTAAGAAAAGAGCGGGTTGGACTCGAGAGCTGAAGAGGTCAAGTTGAATCTGGTTGCCAGGCCAAAACATCAACAATCAAATTATTCCTCGGATGCACCCTTTTGAATAACTCCGCCAATTTTATACTCCAGACTTCGGAGATACTACTACCATGTAACTTGTCTTTTTATACTTGTTTTAGATCCATGATATATGGTAGGGCACGAGTTTCCTTATATCCTCCCTGAACTTATGAGAAGGTAGGTTGTACATACATAGGCAAGCTACTACCAGGAAGAAGTTCTTGCAGGGTAAACTGATATTGCACAGGGAATATAGCCCTTTGTTCGGGCTATTCCTTGCCTGATCCAACTATTCCAAATCTATTGTACTGTCATGAAGCAACATCCCAAGTTCAAGAGAAAAGCCACCACCGACTCAAGCACAAACACCTGGGCCTGAGCAACATGGAAATACGCCGCAAGACACAACACGCCAACCAGCAAAAGATGTACCACAAAGAAAGCCCTTCGTCTATCTTTAACAGTACCCTTCCAAATTCCGCCTGTTGCTCCCCTCGGTCGCACAAAGATCATGGCTGCGCTGGCCATGGTCACTGCAGCAGTGCCCAATTGGACATCCAGGTCGAGGATACGCTTGGCGAACAAGGAGCTAAAGCCAGGGTGACTCGACTGCAGGAAGAATAGACAATACAGAATTGCGTGTCCGACGAGCAATGGGGAAATGACTACGCGAGCAAATAGGCGATGATAAGCAGTCACGGTTGGCTGTGGGATGGAGGCTAGAACCGACACCAGGGAGGATGCTCTTGGTGTTGAGGTTATATAGAGGGCGGGTGACATGGCCACTTGGAGTGGCAATTGAGATAGGCCAACATGGCCTAACGCCTTTGTAAGATGTAGGTAATCTGGTTTATAGTTAGTTCCGTAAACCACACGAACGTCTAACTCGTGGGGATTGGCTTGGTTTTAGCCATCCAAAGACCTGCTTACCATCCCCTGTACTCCAAACAGAGAGACCAAGTAACCAACTGAGCCAGATCAAACAGAAAAGATACTGTCTTCGTGTTTCAAACCATCCTGTGAACAGTGGCAAGTCCAGCCATGACTTCTGCCGAGAGCCTTTAGTAGGCCTCCGTCGCTTGTCAGGAGGAAAGAAGGCAGTATATAAGCGGAGAAGAACAAGTGCGAGAAGAATATACAACTGGGCGTAATATCCGCGAAGGGTGAGAAGCTCGCGACGGTGTTGCTTCTCTGCCTCTGAGACCGAGACAAAATGCCACGGCCATAAAAGAGACATGTGGTTGAGCTGTCGAATGTAGAATGCGGAATTGCTTCGCCAAGTTGGGGACACGGAATTTATAATCGAGATTGGTGGACTAAATCACATGATACCTTTACTATGAAGCTTGGTTATTTGTAGGACTGTTCGAACGGGCCAAAAAAAATCTACATTTAAAACGCCATGAAAAAGTTGCATCCTAGTCAGTTGTCCTGACTACTTCTAAGTGGACTAAATTGACAACACTCCCCCCCAAGGTGTGCGAGCGCCCTAGGGTCCATTTCCGCTCACACTTTCTTTAAGATGCTTTACATGACTGCAGAACAGGGCTTATACAACGCCAACGACATAGCCTATGGTGAGGTCTGCATAACCTCTTCGTGGCCGCCAGCGGCAGTTGTTGCAAAGTACCGAACATCGACGTCATCATCCCCTTGCAGTTTCTCTAGACTCGGGAGAACACTCTGTTGGATGAGCTCCTGGCCCTTTGGCGAAGGAGCCTCAGTCTTGCCCGCCTTTTCTAGCTCTGTTAGAGTGCCTTGTGCGGGAAGACGTCGCAACGTGTCGATCAGGACGGCGTAGGATTTGGCGACATTGAACCGGATATTAGGGATCTCATCTGACACGAGTCTGTCAAGGATGGGGAGAACAGAGCTCTCAATGATTTCCAATGTAACTACAGGTGCAAGCGTCTGAGAAAATTATTAGCAGAGATTTCATCAATAGGGCATCGGATCGCATACAGATATCGCAAAACAAGTCGTCATTCTGTAGAGGTAGTTAGGATGTTGACCCATAGCCATAACCTTCGGAATGATGGAGCCCTTGGCCCACTCGACCCCAAAGACCTCTGTTAGTTTCCTCAAATTTTGCGTGGCCGCCTCTCGAATGGAGAAAACTGTATCACCGAGCCAGCCCATGCAAAGATCGCTGAGCTGTTCGTCAAAGAAACTCACACCGAGCTGACTAGCAAGCAAAGGAATGTACTCAATAATGGCAAGACGAACTCTCCACTGTTTATCTTCGGCCAATTGAACAATAGCGGGGAGAAGAGATTGAGACAGGAGATCGATGCCAATGACTACGATGGTTAGACAATGCATCCAGGGGTCAGAAGCTTGGTTCCAACTCACCATTGTTAACCAGTTCCAATTTGGAAATTATATGCAGCCGCACATCTGGGAACTCGTCTTTGAGCATCTGGAGGAACATTGGGAGGAGATGGGATATAGTCCTATATCAGAGATTGTGAGCACTCTCGATGAAGTAAATGTATAAGGTATAGCCATTAAGGTTGCACTTACTCCTCCTTTCCAAGAATTGGCGCAAGTCCACTGATCTGTGTTCCCAAGGCCGCCCGCACATGTTGAGACTGATCCGAGACGAGATCTTCCACGCTGGTCATTATTTCGTTGAGCAGGGTTTCCCGGTCAATCAGAGAACAGAAGCCTGTCTAGCATTTAGCAACCTCGGTCAATAGTGGTGTCTGCGGTATATAGACGATAGTACCTGGTATCTGCCCAGCTACAGCAGTACGGACTTCCGCCTCAGTATCCTTTAGGAGTTTAACAAAAGATGGAACCATGTCGCGAGTGATAACTTCCTCGTGCACGGCTTGAGCGATCTGATAGTCTGGTTAGGATTTCAAAAAAAAAAAAAAAAAAAAAATTCGAAGCCAACCAGTGAATATACCTTTTCATATCGGTCGGCCACCATATACCGAACCCTCCAGCTTTTGTCTTCGAACAAACTCCGCAGGGATGTCAGCAACACGCCGTGGCTGGGCTGTTGCTCTTTAGGAATCTCTTCGGCAATCGCAATTAGAATGTCAACCGTAAGTAGGCGCACACTATCCTGGTCATCGCTGGCGAGAAATTGGAAAAGGGGTATCATTTCATCAATGACTATCTGAGTAGTCATCTCCTTTACAAATTTCGCTAGGTTGTTGGCTGATTGACGCCGAACCATGGGGGTCTCATCGCGTACAAGGCCAGCGAAAAATTGGCGTAAGGTCTGCTGGAGGGTATGGGAGGATTTCTTGTAGGGAACGCAGTAAAGGCCGGTGGCAGAGACTTTCGAGGTAAACCAGTCGGCTTTTGATAAGCGTTGGACCATTGGAACGAAATATTCTTCAATCTGCTTTTCGGACAGCTGTTCGCCGATTTTGTTAAGCGACTCAACGGCCTAGAATCGGTTATTATGGCGCACAACATCATAGATTCATTGTATCTTACCTTTTCCCTGACCAGGGGCTCCTCAATGGCCGCTAAATTCTCCAAAGGCGAGAGAAGTACGTGGCCATACTCCGGGCCACCAACATACTCTAGGAAAGAACCCAGTTCCTCACTCAGTGCGGTTAAAACTTCATCTTCGTCCTCGACAGAGTCTATATCGCAAGAGTCAACATTGTTTTGAAGCGAAGGCGTCGAGTCTGCCCATGGCAATTACTAACCATCGAGGAAGGGGATGAGCTCCTCCCGAGTCCTCTCGGGGCCCAGAGCTAACGCGATAGTGGAGAGGCGGTGAATCGCATTGAGACGGAGGATAACATCATCATGCTGGAAGATGAAGCAAATCAGGACCAAAGATTCCAAAGAGAACGTAATGGGTGATTAGGAAGGTTGGCGATACCTTTAGCTCATCAATAAGAACAGCGATAGGGTAGAGCTCATCGTTTTCACCCTGACCCTCCATCACGAATGCAGTGTAATGATCGGAGATATTTTCGAATTAGAGATTGACGAGAGGGCGAGGATGTGGCGGGTCCGAGTCCTCCCTGAGGCAAGTGATATCACGCGAAACACAGCGAACTTTCCTCCTAGAGTGGATCGAGAAACGAAGGGAATATGCACAAGATCGAGATCAAGTCGAACACCTGCGCAGATCTGGATTAGCCTGAGTGGTCCGGCGTGATGTGGTGTGGCAGCGAAAGGGATGGTGAAAGAGGTCCCCGGAGCGAGGTTTCGTGGGGTTTGGGCCGCCGCAAGACAACTCGAGAAGCAGGAGCAGCACACCTCGACGGTGAGATGTTGTTTGGATGGGATGTGATCGGGGAAAAGAGAGGAACAAACCTCAGTTAATCATCAAATTAAAGAGATTCTGGATTGAGAAGGGAATTTGGAAATAAGATCGCTAAGGGTGGAATCTAAGAGGGGATATTGTTAAGGTGACGAGGGGGCCTTTTGGTCGTTTCCCAGCTTTCATCCATTGTGGCTGGTGACCCTAGTGGTTAGTGGCGGTGGCTGATGCCTGCCCGCTCCTCGATTGAGTCAAAATTGTAGAACGATCCCTCCGAGTTTCTCTGGACCTTCCACGAAAACAGGTTGCGAACAGCGGGGTGAAGTCAAAAATAGCGTTCCTTCCCGTGGAATATCGACAAACCCTCCCGTGTGACCGACCTCGAATCTCAAGTCGTCGGAGATATCCTCGAGCGCAATATTTTGACTCATCTGCCCCTCCACCATGCCTACAATCTCGGTCGACAAGGCCGCGCTCTTTGAAGAGCTCGGCAGGGAGTATGTACATTTGCATACCTGGCAAGTCAGTTACTTTTACTAACTCTAAGGACCTAGTTACACCACCGAAGAGTTCGATGAGCTGTGCTTCGAATTCGGTATGTTCCGCTATTACAATATTTCATGGCGGGGCATTGCGCTGACTGCATTGAAACTTAGGCATTGAGCTCGATGAAGATGTAACCCCTCCGCTATATCCTCCCTAGTCATAGTGTTCATCGCTAAAATGAGGCAGACAACAAATTCAGATCGGCCGATCGTGAATGGTAAGCAGGAACCGCCGCAGCTCAAGATTGAAATCCCGGCAAATCGGTACGCATCACAACCTGGAATTCCATAGACGCATAGGCTGAAGGTTTCTTGCAGATATGACCTACTGTGCTTCGAAGGGATCTCTCTCATGCTCAACATTTTCTTGGGCCGAAAGCCTCTTCCCACGTACAAATTGGTCGAGCCTCCAAGCGGGGAGCTTCAGACAATCATTGTCAAGGAAGATGTGGGCAATCCTTATTCAGTCGGTGTGAACAGTTGTGCGCCTTTGCTAAACAGATATATCTAGACGATGAAAGTTAGGCCTCTCGTATCGGGCGCGATCCTTCGGAATGTCACCTTCGATCAGGCTCGCTATGAATCCTTCATCGCTCTGCAAGACAAACTCCATCAAAATCTGGCGAGGAACAGGACGCTAGTATCCATTGGTACCCATGACTTAGACACTATACAAGGACCCTTCACCTACGAGGCGCTGCCACCGAAAGACTTCCGCTTTGTGCCTCTCAACCAGACGAAGGAGTTGGACGGCGAGGAGCTCATGGCCTTCTATGACGTACGGCTCATTGTGTATCGTGTGATGTTTCTGCGAATGCTGACGCCCATCACAGAAAGATAAGCATCTGGGGAAATTTCTCCATATCATCCGTGACTCCCCTGTATACCCGGTCATTCTCGACTCGAAGAGGACCGTCTGTTCCCTTCCACCCATCATCAACGGAGAGCATTCGAAGATTTCCCTGAACACGAAGAACATTTTCATTGAAATCACAGCAGTCGATAAAACAAAGTTGGAGATAGTGAACAGGATTATGGTTTCTATGTTCTCCCAATATACATCCGAGCCGTTCACGTAAGCCCGGACTCCCCACCCCCCCTGTTTCACAATGTACTGATGCGTGATAGAATCGAGCCCGTCAAGGTCGTCTCTGAGCATAACAATGAAAGTAGAATAACCCCTGATGTCGCGCCTCGAACCACACAGGCTGAGGTCTCTTACATCAATGAATGTTGCGGCTTGGAGCTCTCTCCCGAAGAGATCTGCAAGTTTCTGACGAAGATGGCCTACCAAGCAACGCCGTCGACTACTGATTCCGATCTTATTGACGTCCACATTCCCCCAACCCGTGCCGATATTCTCCATCAAGCAGACATTATGGAGGATGTAGCCATTGCCTACGGCTTCAACAGTCTTCCGCGTTCTTTCCCTAGCAAATCAGGCACCATTGCACAGCCCCTGCCGGTTAACAAGCTCTCCGACATTATTCGCACAGAGGCAGCAATGGCAGGCTGGTCGGAGGTGCTACCCTTGATCTTGTGCTCCCATGACGAGAATTTCGCTTGGCTTAACCGCAAAGATGACGGCAACACCGCCGTCAAGCTAGCTAACCCCAAGACCCAAGAGTTTCAAGTCGTGCGCACAAGTCTTCTCCCTGGTCTTTTGAAGACCATTCGCGAGAACAAGCATCACACCGTCCCGATGAGGATCTTCGAGGTCAGCGATGTAGCTTTCAAGGATCTGTCACTCGAGCGTAAAAGCCGAAACGAGAGACACTTTGCCGCCGCCTGGTACGGCAAGTCTAGCGGTTTCGAGATTGTACACGGCCTCCTCGACCGCGTCATGGCAATGTTGAAGAGCGCCTTTATCACCGGCGAGGAGGGTCTCGAGAACCCTGAAGTCAGTGACGCTCACTACTGGATCGAGGAGTTGACCGGTAAGTCTGCACGCACACCTCTTCCACCGGAAAGACATACTTCTAACCAATTTCCTTTCGTAACCACAGACCCAACCTACTTCCCCGGCCACGGCGCCTCAGTCCACGTTCGCATCGGCGGCAAAGACCATATCATCGGCACTTTCGGTATCTTGCACCCAACCGTGCTGGAGAACTATGAGATGAAATACCCCGTCAGCACGCTCGAGATCAACATCGAAGCCTTTCTATAAGCTGAAAAGCAGTGAACGGGCGGGGTTCAGAGAATAGTCGGCTTAGAGCATAGATCTATTTTTTTCCGTATTGCCCGATACCTCTGTAAATGTTGACTAACGTTATGAGCTTTCTGAGAAAGATAAAATAAAAAGTGAAAGATTACCTAGTTAATCCGCTTTTACATGTTGGTCTTCTTGATAATCTTATAGGTGTTGAGATCACAGGCAGTAGAATACTCTACTACTTGAGGATGTTCTTTTTGACTATAGAAGCCTGGCGCTATTGGAGTGCTTGTTTGGGAACCTGAGTCTCGAACGAGTGCTCGCTGCTACGATTTCTAGATAAGACTGCGTCTATGAAGACGGTTCATGTAGCCCCCTCCCAACTCTAGACGTGGATTCGACTCAGATCCATCCCAAGGGCCATATAAGTACATTTCTAGGTTTACACAGTGCCCGCAAAGCCCTAGTAGGTTCGAAGTTCATGGAGTTCTTTATTTTTGGGTCATGGAAATAGGGTAGATGACAAGAACGAAGAGAAAGAGCAAGACCTAAGAGAAAACCAAATTACTCCTGGGCATAAGCCTCGCCGCTCGGGGCGGCACCCTCCTGGCCTTCCGCTGCCTGTTGCTCGGCGAGGCGCTGCTGCTCGGCAGCCTGCTGGGCGGCGACGGCCTTGGCGCCGTAGTCCTGGCTCATGGGCTGCAGAACGGGCTGCTCCTCCTTGGGCTCGATAATGGTGACGGAGTCGGGGAGGGTCTTTTGAGGACCGGCCTTGCCCTCGGGGTCGGAGCCGCGCATGATCTTAACCTTGATACCGAGGACACCCTGGCGGAGGAGAACGTGACGGGTGGCGGAGTCGATGAACTCCTTAGCGGGCTGACCGGAGTGGATCATGAATCCGTCCTGAGAAGATAAATAGATGTTAGCGAATCGTTTCGCGGCACAAGACAGCCAGTGAAAGGTTCAATTCCCAGATATATCCCCCCACTTTCGCCCCCAAATCTTCATCTGAAAGATCCAATCCACTGGTGATATTTTGGCAAACGTACCGTGAACTTCATGGACTTGGCACGGGCAGCACGGAGCTTTCCGGAAACGACAACCTCACAACCCTTGGCGCCGCTCTCCATGATGAAACGGAGAACACCGTAGCAGGCCCGACGGACGGCGAGACCGTTGAGGAGCTTGTAGCGGAGGGACTCGCACTGAGCGACGGCGGAGAGACCGCGGTTCTGGACCTTAGCGGCATAGAGGGAGACGGAGTTCTCGGGGAACTTGAAGCGCTTCTGGATGAGAGAGGTAAGCTCGCGAATGCGGCGTCCCTGCTCTCCAAGAACCTCCTGGGTGTGGGTGGCACGGATGACTATGAAAAACAAGAGCATCCGTTAGCAATCGCATTCGATACCATTCTTCGATCCTCCGTTCTTTTCCAAAATCCCTCCAATCCAATTGTCCCCTCTTCTTCCATCTAAAACTGCCGGGGAAACGAAAAATTGA
Source organism: Aspergillus cavernicola (assembly GCA_027569065.1). Lineage (NCBI taxonomy): Eukaryota > Fungi > Ascomycota > Eurotiomycetes > Eurotiales > Aspergillaceae > Aspergillus > Aspergillus cavernicola. The sequence continues at coordinate 98,643 of JAPDEK010000077.1, read as the reverse complement.
CACGATAGACTCGGGCGAAAACGTACTGATGTCGGTGACGGTGGGAGTGACACGGACTTCGACACCGGAGTAGCCCTCCTCAGCCAACTCGCGCTGGAAGAACTCGTTCAACTCGGCATAGAAGACACCGTCGGCGACGAACTTGCGGCGCTTGGAAATAGCTCCCTGGACTGCGGCCATGATTGCGTTTCTGCTGGGTTATTTGGTTGTCGAAGAAACGGCCGAGGACACGTTGATAAGGCGGTGCACCAAAGGGTGGAAGTCGTTCGAGGATCAGGTCGGTTAAGAGAAGTTCGGCGTTAGTGGGGAATTTTGGCAGTAGGGCTTGCTATTGCCTATTCGGGATAGGGCTTAACCCTCGCTTGCTCTCCGCCTTCTTTCTGCCAAGGCGTCCGTGCTTTTTAAGGCCTCAGGCATCAATTGTATACTTCACGTACTCCGGAGTAGATAGTGCTTACATGAGGCTAGCAACCAGGGCAAAACCGGGAGAGCATAGAAATAACGGATGAGGTGGCGCTAAAATACGAATTCTTCGAGCCTGCTTGAACTGGGGCCGATGGGATCAACGTAACTACATCAAACGACATAAAACTCTTCATGACTGACTTTTGCATGGCTTCCTTCACTTCATCTCAACCTCCACCTGGTTCATACCTTCCGTACTGCGACTTTGATCCTTATTCATGGACAATGATATATTCGATATGCCTGACGCCACTGCAGCCATCCTATTTGGAGGGGAGCGAGTCTGGTTCCCAGACATACCGCTACCGAGAGCATGGTCATTGGACGTCTCAAGACCGGTCAGTACCGGCGCTCGCTCTGTACCTGGACCCTCGCGAGCGCTGACCTGGAAAGCGCTGAGTGTGCGGCCTCCATTCATTTCCATATCTGTCCGGCCAAAGCCTTCAGCCCACCATCTCACTTCGTCAACCCGCGGGAAGATCAACCGTTCTTTGCCTCGCTTATTGTCGTCTATGTCGGCGTCGTATTTAGGGTTCATAAATTGTTCTTTCCGAGCAAGGAAATAGTCCCAGACACTGCGTGTTCGCTCCTTGGCGTTTGTTTCCATACGCTCCTTCTCACTGTTGAAGACGAATGTGCCATATTGACACGAGTACAGATGATACAACAGACGTCGTAGGAATCGTTCGTTGAATTCAAATCGCGTTGGGTATTGATGAAGGAGCTGGTAGGTGGCATCGAGGAATTGGTGGAAGACAGGGCTTGTCTCCTTCGGCTTGGTGACTTCCTTTTCAGCAACAAGAGTCCTTGGTGCGGAACTGGGTTTCTTTGAGCTAGGACTGTCGGAGTCATACTCGCGATTTTCTCCATCCGACTCGCCAAGTGAATCGCGACTAGCATTATCTCGATTGAAGAAACCCTTGGCGCTGAGAAAAGCGTTCTCGATGGCTTTACCAGCGCCACCACTCTCGCCAAAACTGCGTCCTGAGTCGCCCCCGATCCTTTCATTCTCAATTTGGAACCATTTCTCACTGTTCAGGTGCCCTGCTCTGTGGCGAAACATGTGGCCGAAGGAGAGCCAGTCCTTCTCTACCAACACCATGAACCCTTCTAGAGTTCGGTAATAGGGGTCTAGGCAGATCTGACTCAGCGCGCTGAGCTGACTTGTGCGATCCCAGCCATCCGAACAATGAATCAACACGTGCGAGTGCTGAAGACCGACTTGACGAGCGATCAGACCGGCACCATCTAGAATGCCGGAAATATGCTTTAGCCAACCGCTTTTTGCCAGCTGGTCCCTGTTGGGCCCAAGTGGGGTGAGGTCGGAGTCCTTGAGCGTGTCTATCACCTTGTTCAGAGAATCCCTCATCACATGAATGTTATCAATTCCAAGATACGCCTTCGTCGCAAACTTGTAATTGTCCATGTTCTCCGAGCCAAGGCCAACGGCTTGCATAGCATATGCATTGACGGTAGGTCGCGCATCAACTATCAGGTTGTGTTGTTGAGCGCCGTATATGTGAGGAGGTTTGTCTTGCGCCTCCTCATCGAACGTCGCTATGAGCTCGTCTTCCAGCTCTTCGGCATTAGTGATATCCGGCAAGCCCTGGCTGCCGGAGAGTTCGCCTTGCGTCGATGTTGAGGATTCCGATTCTAGATTTGGCGGAGTGAAATTCGCTAGCGATCTTTCTGACTGTGTCGTCGCAAAAATCGAGGCCAGAAGCTTCTCGTCCTGGATGCTTCGGTTCCCACGGAAGCCAACAAGCGGCTGGGAACTTCTTGTAATCGAGCAATTGTTGACAGGATGCAGATACGTCAACACTGGTATCCGAGCGCGGGATCTATAACGTCCAGCGTAATTGATCGTATTGTCCGAAATGCTGGTTGGCACAGCAAAAAAGGCTGGGTAAGTTGGGGAAAACTGAGAGGTGTCTGAGTCAACGGTATGAAAGAAACAGCGGGTGGCAGTATAGAACACACCCCATAGTCAGAATTGATCTGAGATATGCGCCAACCATGGCCATCGCGATCTACACCTTGTCGCGCCAACTCTTTGTGGGCATCGTAAAGCTCCCAGCCGTTGAATTTCTGCTCGGGAGTAGGAGGCTGAAAGGAAAAGGCGTAGAGTTTATCCACCCGTCCGATCTTGCAAGTCCATGATTTTATACTCTCGTAAACATCTCTAGCTCTGCTCTCGGCTGTAAAATAGAAGCAAACGAACATGAAATCTCGACATCGCAAGCGGATAGATGACGGCTGGCGGGATACGGCGGGAGTCGGACGGTAAGTGCAGAAAGCTATGATGGGGTATGTTATCCAAAGCTCTTTCGGCTTGGAATTGCCGCCCTGTGCCTGTGCATTGTTGGGCTGGGGAGGGAGGCTGGAGAAGATAATGTGGTGCGGGGTGAGGTGAAGGGTGCCAACAACTTGTTCTCCACGGCGTGCTAAGGTCACTTCTTCAACCTAGAAAAGGAGAGCGAGATGGTTAGCAACATGATAGAACCTCTTTACAGACTCGTTTCTGCAGCTGTGGTATAACGCACCTTAGCAACCCGTGTTTTCTCCATGCCTTTGCTCCTAACGAGTCTGGCCTGCCTTCATAGCTGGTTTGCGCGGTGAACCGGATTGGCTAATTCAGTGTAGCCAGAGCTGCAGAAGTGCAAGGGATCGAGGGTAACAAGCTAGAGATATAGGATGAAATCGAAGTAAGTAACTATATCAACAAAGTAGAAGACTGGAATTAGGATAAGATCCGATCAGAAGCCAGTTGCACGGACTCGGTCAGATGCGGCGGGCCCCTCACTAACCAAGGCCAACTACGTCAATCCCTGGACCGCCAACACTTGGATTGAACTATTGCAGGTCAATAGATCATTATTCATTATTATTGTTATTGTTGTTAATAGAAGATTGATATTGTCCGTATATTTCTTAGCTCCTTATCATACAACTCATACAACCTGATCACCTATTATACAAAAACCTATATACATAACCACCCAGTACTTTATATCACATTGAAACGAAACCATGACGCCGCCCTAGCTCCAAATCAGAATCAACCATATGAACAATGTAGCAAACTATTAAACCATGTTGAGCTCGAAGGACAAGGCGTGGGCCGCGTTGTACATGGAATTGAACTCCTCTTCAATGGCACTTGGCCGGATGGAGTCCATATCCATTTGTAAGAAGATATCTGTCGTTGCATGAGGATTTAACGGTCCACTCTCGGAGATGGTATAGAAGAGTTGCTGGCCTCTGAATTCATATTGGTGAACCTGTGTCGCTTGAACATCATGCACTGGTGAATATATGTACTCTGCCGTAGCGGTCCCATTTGGATATGCAGTGTTATCGACATTCCGCAGAAGGTGGGCGGGTAGAGTGATAGGCGCGAATACTGGTAGAGGGACATCGTGAGTGCTGGTATCACTTTTATTGAGACAATCTCGCAGATCAGCGCGGATAGTCGCCAGTGAACCGGTTTTTTGGAGCCCGGCTAGGACCTCGTGGGTTAGCTTTCTTGTGAACCGAATATCCACGGCGCCTTCTGGAAGTAAATAATCGATGTTACTTTCCGCCATGAGTGCTTTAGCACTACGGATAACACATCGATCTCCAAGACTGTTGGTTCGGCCCGGAGTTATGGCGAGGTCTAACTCGAGTTGCGGGAAGATATTTGCATGGAAGGCGGATGGCACAAGCCGGATGCGATGCGACCTAAAAGCTTCTCGGCCGGCGTATGGCGTGAGCTTGCGAAGCAGGTAAACTGCCCGCGGAATTTCCTTTGTAAAGGTCTTTGGAAAGTCCATCTTGCCCAGCTGGGAAGCGCTGACCTGGTTTTCTTCGAGGATTGGCTTGCGTAAGAAGAAAGATTTGCCAAATGCGGCCGTAATGGACTCTTGAGGCTCGGAAAATGATTTAAAGCTGGCATTCGCAGGGCCTGCTTCTCGAAGGACCTTCAAAAGTTCACCCGAAAGCCGCAAATGATCTTTGCTGAAAAAAGAGCCAGCTAAACCTGTGAACGTATCCTGGGCGGTAGACTTTTCCCACCGGAACCATGATTTCCCCCGATCGGGCCACGGAGCAGTATCATTTGGGTCGACATCTCGAATCTCAGATAGCTCTGAAGCAGACATGTACGTACTAAATGGTGTGGGAGGTGAAGCGGCCTTGTTAAGGGCTAGATTCAGGGTCCTTCGGGCATTGTCTGCGTCCGGTTTGTTTTCGAGGAGATAAAACATCCGAGTTGGGAGTTGCGACAAATTTTGTTCAAACGAAACCCCGTATTTCTCTCCCACCCATGCTAAAAAATCAGGACTAAGGGCACGACTGAGGGTTTTGATCCTCGCGTCATCTGGAGGGAGGAGATTGATTTCTTCTTCTCGTATCCTGTTTGTGGTATCGTGTATGATTTCACGAACAGATTCACACAAGCGTTGTTTCCCAGTAACCCTCACAAGTCCTAGAGACTGTGTGACATCTATCTTGACTTCATGTAGGTTGGCCAAATCCTCGAATGAGAAGTGCGTTGAACCGAGAAGTAGGGCAAAAGTATGACGGGGAAGGCGGATGTCGAGTTGTCCAATCTCGTCGGTGATCCCCATAAACCAATAATCCCGAAGAATCCGCTCAGCAAGCATTTTTTTGCCTTTAAGCTCATGGGATACTGCGACCCTACCGGCGACTGATTCTTGGGAGATATCGCCGGTCTCGAAGAAAAGGGAAGTCCCCGGTCTCCATTCCGCAGTGTTCGAGTGCCCATTGATTGACGCTATTTCCGTAGCTTGATTATTGGTGGGTTTTCTAGAAACGTACTTGAGTAGCTGACGATAGGTGAAGGACGACTGAAGCCTGCTTCGGAGATCCTCCCAATCGTTGGGGGCGAGTTTGTCTCGTGGTTGATAAGGCGAGCGAAAACTTTCAAGCAATTCCTTTACCTCAGAGTCACTGACACCGGCCGCCTCTTGTTCGACATCGTTCAAAAACAACGGGAGTGCGTCGCTTTTGTCTGTCTTTGGTTGCTTCCATGGAATAGGGAAATAACGGCGACTTCGATCCGGCACAAGCATAACTTCGCCCGGCTTTCCTAGAAACGGCATATCGAGCGGTATTTTCTCTCCCTTCATATTCTCCCTCGGCCGATCTATGTTGCTCGATTGGCGATTATAGGAAGGGCGATTTGGCGGAGTGTCGTCGCTGGACTTGCTGGACGTATTGTGATGTCGGGCAACAACGCCACGGGGGGGCATCGACGCATAATTTGTGTTGAGCCGACATGATGGGAGTGATTGGTATTTGAGAAGGCCTCTCGCACATTTGGAAGATTGAGAAAGCATCAGGAACAGTCGACCTTGTTGAGGCAGAAATTCTTAGATTCTTGGACGATCGGATCTCGAAGCAAGAATATTGAATACGCTAATCCATAGTAGGCATAGTCAGTCTACCGCCTTATCGATAACGATTTCCTAGAGTATCATCCACACATCTTCTAGTTACTACTTCCAAGAGTTGTATATATGATCTAGCCATCAGTGTTTATTATTGACCTCCCAGCTCCGTAGATCTTCACGGACATCAAACTCGGATAGTTCATGTTCTGTATTACGATTTTTCCAACTCTTCCCTTTGACACTGTCATAGAGCTGATGTTCGATACTCCCGCTCTTCCCGGGATGGTCAATTGCTGGAGAAAAGTCTAGTGCTTTGTTTCCGCTGGAATGACGGGTCGAGCTCCTTGCTCGCCTTTTGAAATTCGGAGACAGGAGGTCCCGTGACGTGGTATGTCCTCTACCAGTTGCACCATCACCTGCAGTGCGTTCATCGGAATAACTTTCAGCTGGTTGGCCAGGGTCAAGATCGCGCGGGTCGCCCAAGCCAGCACTTCCGGAGAATAGTCCTTCAATCAATTTATCCGCAGGCAGATCGTCAGAGCGAGAGGTCCAGGAAGCTGCCAAGGTTCGTCGGTACATTTCTTGCATATCAGCAACCTCTCTGCTCTGGGCGTTGATTAAAGGTAACTGGCCCAAGTCATCAGTCTCGGCCTGCTCCGAAGCCACAACTCCTGTGATGCCCCCGAAAGCCATGGCGGATTTCAATGGAGGCCTGACCATAATTGTCAACAGGGATCACTGTAAGACACGCGAAAGAGGAAGAAGTTTCGGGGATTGAACGTACGTCGTAAAATTCCGGTCTCCTTCCAATTGCTGTACGGCTATACCAATCTTGAGCGTACTATTTATTTTGCTATCCTGCATCAAGTATCGCCGGACGATGCCTTCGTCGTCGTCGCTTTTATCCACATATTCGCAGAGGTTGAGTTTGACTCTCCCCAACAAGTTCTTCTCAATATGCCCTCCGGATGAGAACTCCTGTACCACATCAAATTGAATTTCGCATTCGTGGAGTGCTTGGTCGCGATCGATAGTCAGCCTGAGTTGCAGTGTCCTCTCGTAGTTCCAGGACGCTCGATGATCGATGATGAGTGTCTTATCAGTGGTTCCATGGTTATCGTTCGAGTTCGACGAAGGTAGTCGCCATTTTATGAACGCCGTTCCGCTCACGAGAGGGATGTTATTGAGGTCAATGATCTAAAACTCAGTTGTGGTCAGTGTCGGACGGGACGTCGCAAGGTCGGGAGGCTCACTCGAAGGTCCAACTCAAACCTAGGCTATAGAATCGGTTATCATCTTTCCAGTTGCAAGATGGTAGTAGGACTTGCCCTTCTGTTTTTCGGGACTTCAAAGATGCGCCGTCAGAAAGGAACATGTTGGAGCAATGAGGTCATCACATCGGGCAATTGAGATTAGGACGGAAGGCTGCTAAACGAAGGAGCGTGACTCACCAAAAGCCTGCATGTTTATCAAGTCCAATATGCGACTCACAATAACAAAGAATTATCCTCACTGGTCCCGATCCTGATGTTGTACTTAAGTTATCTTTCCTGTGACATCTCCTTCTAGCATAACACTCTTCCTAGCCGTAAATCCACCGCTCTCTGGTTCTGCCGCTACGTTCTACCGGTAGGGCAGCCTACAGTAGCCTCACGGTCCTTCATAGACAAGATAATCTATATCTATATATAAAAGGTCTACTAAATAGGAGAATGTCATTTTTCTAAACTAGGATCTCTACGTTCCTTTTAAGCTATAATTTCCCAGGTTTACTAGTAAGGAGCCCATGAAGCTAGGCGGTATATCAGGTAGACAATGAGACAGTAGGCGTAACGTCCGGGAGAATCACATCATATAAACATGCATTTCTGAGTAAGAGCCAGAGATGACAACTGACAGTGTGGCAGCCTGAGATATAGTCATTAGACTGAGACGACATAGATTCAAGATCTGGAGAGAAGCGCACTAGGACAAGGTCGGTACCTTCCACCACATCCACATCCAAACGCGGAGGGGTCACTTTGAAAGAACTGAGGAAATTGTTCATCATATTGGTGCAGCGCATTCTCATGATGGTCCTGTCTCCCAGAGTGACAGTAAAGCAGCTGCCCCACCTATTCAAGGGCTTGATGTGGAGGTCAATCGAGGTCTCGGAACTAGAAGATTCCTGCTTAGCCGACTCCGACCCTTCCATGGTGATACGCATTTCCCAGGCCAACCAATTGTAGGAGACGGTGAGAAGCTTCTTGTTGCTACGGGTTAGGGCCCAAGCAGTTTTCTTTGAAAAAAAAATTGCGCTCCAATTGGCACAGCTGTTTGCCGTGTCGATCTTCGATGCTGCGATATTTACCCATATGCTTCGTCTGGACGACAAATAGTGGTGAGGCTTCACCCGGATAAGTGATGGAGAACTTGCGACCGGTGTTCTTGAAGTATGACCAGTATCGCTGGTTTACTTGTAAGACTGTTGGGTCTTGATTGATATATTCCTCGCCGAATGGGTCTGGTAGGGCCATTTTCATAGGGAAGAACCGGTTCTGGGTCGTGGTCGCTCAAAATAATAGTTGAATGGGGTTTTCAAGTAGAATTAGAACATATTCTATCCCACGGAGATTCAAGCAATGCAACTATGTCTTTTATAGGGTACCTGGCGCCTGGAGTGCGAGCGCGCAGTAAACGCACTGCCGCATTTGGCCGTGGGTCACTTTTAGGAGCATCCAATGTCCACCTGTCCTGGCCATCCATCCGGGGCAGGTAACTCCAGCTTTTTGACACCTGCTACCACTCGGCCAATCATGGTCGCAAACAAGACGCCGGCGCAAGAATTCCCGGCAATGACGCTTTTGCATCTGGAATAAGATCAAATGGAGATAGAACTTTACTCTGTAACACAGTAGAAGTCATTTACCGGGAGGGCAGAAACTCACCGCTCAAAGAACCGAGCAAAATGACTTCCCTCGAGTCAGTCGCAAAACAACCTTTTTTTTGTCTATGGGCATTGTTTCTCAGACAGCGACAGGAACAACTAGATTCTACAATGGATCAACTGCCTCTTTCGCCCCCATCCGAACCGGCATACTCCCCCCCACCCGCTCCAGTCCCGCTCGATTTTCCCACTCGTACAACTCCCATACACGAACTGCTCCCCGAAATCCGCTTGCCGAGCGAGCCCCTACCGACATATCGATACAATCCCGTAACCTGCGCTTCGATCAACGCGGAAGATGTGCGCGCCGAGCTTGAACAATTGCGCCGAGAATTCACCTCCCCCGCCGCAGCTTTGAAGGCGCAGGAACAGACTGTGACGGAGCTGAAGCAGAAGTTGGAAGATGCCGATAAGAAGCGCGAAGAAGTCCAGAGGGCTATGGACAAGAAAATCAAGGAGCGCAATACAGAGCTGAAGGTGCTTTCGAAGTACCAGGATGGGAAGGCGTCGAATATGCCGACATAGGACATCCTGACGGACGGTATTTTTATTGTAAACTATGGTCTGAGAACGAAACAAACCACAGGACAGCGCGTCTGACGGAAGACGAAGACTTCACCGGCCACTGAAGTACCAGTGGTAAAACCACCGAACACGTCGAAGCTTGTCACGGACACGCGAGCCACTGGCTGCACCGAATCAATACTCCTAGTATGGGGTGCGCCAAAATTATTTGGCCGGCAACACGAAGCGACAGTGCGGACCCCGGCGACAACAGAAACGCCTGTCCAGTCCATCCTCACCTGAGCGTACTAGACAGTGCACTTTGTTTGATAGGTTTTCCTTGCCTCAAAAGCACCAAACAGCTATATGGAGTACTCCATACGAGTATCAGCACCCGACTCTGTTGGCTTGTGACAGCTCTACACAGCGGCCTCTCGTCGGCTTCAGATCGATACCGAATTCGAGACTCAAAATTAGAAATTCATATTGAAAACTTTAATATCATGATGAACGAACTTGACTCGTTCAGAACGTCACAAACATGATTATCCATGTCCGCATGTAAAATAAAAGTCATTGCCCATTAAATCATGGCCTCTACGAAATCGAAATTCATAAACCACTTCACAGGTTACCCAAGATCTGTATCAAGGCGGGAAGTAACTGGATATAATGTTAGTTCAAATCACTCCAGAATATTAAGGGTATTTTTATGGCTTACCTCCGAAGCATCCTCGATCAAAGTCTGCGTCTCGTTGACAAACTTGCTGGACAATAGGTCATTGGCATTGTTAAGTAGACCGCCGACCTGTCCAAGCAACTCAGGAGTAATAACCGGCGAGACCTCGTCAATGAGATCTCTGGTTTCGTTGACGAACTTCGGTGTCAAAAGACCCGTGGCGTTGCCAACCAGGAATGTCACATTGTTAAGGAGGTTAGGAGTGATAACAGGTCCAACACTGCTAATCAAGTTCTGAGTTTCCTCGACGAACCTGGTTGTCAGGAGCTTGTTGGCGTTGTTGAGGACGGTGCCCACTTCAGCCAGAAGATCCGGCGTGATGACGGGTGAAACGTCGCTGATCAGGCCGGATGTCTCATTGACGAACTTGGGTGTCAGAAGATTGTTGGCGTTGGTCAGGAGGCTTCCGATCTTGCCGTCGTCGACGATGGGGCCGAGCTCGGTTATCAGGCCGCGGGTGTCTTTGACGAAATCTGGCGTGAGGAGGTCGCCTGCGTTACCAATCAGGCCCTTTGTTTCATTCACGAAGCTTGCTGTTAGCAGGTCATTTGCGTTGTTCAGCAAGCCGCCAACTTGTGTGAGGAGCTCGGATGTGAGGACAGGTGCCACGGCACCGATTAAGCCTTGGGTGTCATCGACGAAGTCTGAAGTTAGGAGGTCGTTGGCGTTATTCAACAAGGAGGCAACCTCCTTTAGAACATCCGGAGTAAGGACGGGAGAAACAGCGCCAATCAGGCTGCGGGTTTCTTTGACAAAGTCTGTTGTCAGGAGGTCATTGGCGTTGCCCAAGAGTGAGTTGACCTGCTTGAATAGTGAAGGAGTAAGGAGAGGGCCAACAGATTCAATCAATCCTTGAGTGTCATTCACGAATCCAGGTGTCAGGAGATCATTGGCATTGCCCAAGAGTGAGTTGACCTGCTTGAATAGTGAAGGAGTAAGGAGAGGACCAGCAGATTCAATCAATCCTTGAGTGTCATTCACGAATTCAGGTGTCAACAGGTTTCCGGCGTTGTTCAACAGACCGGCAACGTCAGCAAGGAGGCTGGTTGTTATCACTGGTGCAACCGTGTTGACCAATCCCTTGGTGTTCTTGACAAAGTCCGAGCTCAAGAGGTTGATAGCATTCTGGAGGAGCGTGCTAATCTGCTTGATCATTTCGGCTGTCAGAAGAGGACCGGCCGCCTGGATCAATTCCCGGATCTCCTTCACGAATTCGGCCGTCAGCAAGTTATTGGCGTTTCCAATCAGGCTGTTGACCTCCTTGACAAAGTCAGCCGTCAAAAGCCCGTTGCCGTTCTCCAACAATGTGGAGATTTGCTTGAAGAGGTCGGCCGTCAGAAGAGGTGCGACAGCCTTGATCAATTCCTGAATCTCCTTCACGAATTCGGCCGTCAGCAAGTTGTTGGCGTTTCCAATCAGGCTGTTGACCTCCTTGACGAAGTCAACGGTCAAAAGATCGTTGCCGTTCTCCAACAATGTGGAGATTTGCTTGAAGAGGTCGGCCGTCAGAAGAGGGCCGACGGACGTGATCAATTCCTGAATCTCCTTCACAAAGTCGGCCGTCAGAAGGTTGGTGGCATTATCAAGAAGATTATTAAGCTTGTTGATCAAGCTTTGAGTCAACAGCCCGGATGCAATGTTGACCAATGACTTCGTCTGCTCGGTTGTCTTGTCATCAAACAGATACGCAAAGTGGTTGAAGAACGACTCTACGTTCTGCAAGAATGTGGGTGAGAGCAACCCTGTGACTCCGGAGAGCAAATTACTCAGGTCACCCAATGCATCTCCAGTGACCCCATCTGGGGTAAGCGCATCCAGCAAACTCGCACTAGAAGAAGTCGCAGTTCCTTTAGGCGTAGTGGAGGTTGTGGTCTGTTCTTCAGTCGGTGTACTAGTCGGGTCTGGAGTTTCTGCGGGACTCTCAGTGTTGTCGGCAGTATCGGAGCTTGAGGGAAGGAGGATGGACAAGCCATCATCGTCCGAAGCAGAGACTTGTTGAGTGGTGCTGCCTTGACTTGTGGTGGAAGCTGCGGCCTGAGTCGTCGTCGTCGCTTGGGGGACGTCATCGACAGTGCTATCCTCCTGCTGGTCGACAGAGGCACTTGGGGCCGGTTCTGCAACGACTGTCGTCGTCGGCTCCGGCGCAGCCTCCGTGGATACCTGTGCTACAGACCGGTCCTGCGACTCAGGGGCATCCTGTGACGGGGAGACTTGCGCTGGTGTTGCCAGCGCTGTGCTCGAAAGCACAAGCGCCGAGATTATTGTTGAGAAACGCATTCTTGATCTCCGTTCACACTTGACAGGTAATTGACCAGAAGTTGACTGCGGAGAGAACCAAGCTCGAACTGAAGGGAGACTGATTAGATTTTTTATAGGGGGGGGGGGGTTAGGCCCTCTTAATGCCCCAGCTTGCCATCACTATCGATTATGAGATGCACGATATTCCCCGCATGTGAGGTGATATGCTGTCCACCGTACGGAATCTCTCACTATTAGTTTTTGTGGGTATTTCCTTGTTTTGATCCGCTGTATGGACTACGGACTCCGGAGTAGCTTTGTGAATTCGACTACGGAGTACGACGGGGATGTCTTCGTCTAGCTCGACGGGGGTTATTCCTGTTTAGCACCTAGTAAATTGCGATAATCTATCGATCTAGACAGCCACCACGGGTCCGGGGCGCGCACGAATACCCAGATCAGCAAAGGCAAGAGATGATGATCATCGCCATTTAGAATGACTCGAGCTCAAGCCTCAAGCACTCAAGCACATTGCTCCTAGCTAGAGGAAACAACGGCTCTCCCGTGTGTGTTTGCGGGGGATAAAGTCGATATTGTATTGGGAAATAATCGCGAGTCCTTGCCCTGCATTTAGCGGGCTCCTGAGTCCTGACTTTTGTTGGCTCGCTCTAATTTAGAGTCTATAGATAAAGGGGAAGGGATTGGCGGTACCTTGACCTTGATCATCTCGCGACTTTCAAGGAATTGATTGGTAAAGCCATGGAGCAATTGGGTGACTGACTGGCAGTGACGACTCGACGAGTCTTGCTGGAATATTGGTAAATTGCTAGTTTAGTTCCAAGCCGCTGGTGGCTGTTGTTAGTCCCACTACCGGCCGGTTCCCTCAGCATCCCGGGGCTTTTACTGGGATATGCACAGTGAGAGAAGCTTATCCATCGCCGCATTATGCTTCACGCCGAGATCAAGTTGGAAGCACTCAAAGGAGAGCCCATCAGTCTCGCGAGTTTTCTGTTTCTGTTCTTTTGTTCGAAAATCTTCCTGGTTCCTAGTTCCCCAGTTGTCGGCCGTGAAGGAACCCCAGAAATGGTGCCTGGGTGGGGAAAGCCAATTTTCATGGATCAGCTTTTTTGATCGGTGTTCACTGTCCACTGTCGACCAGGTGGTTCGGCAACATGTGATCTGAAAAGAATGTGCGGGTACTGGAAAGTGCTCTGAGCGGCTGAGCATGTGCCATGGAGTCGGCGACTCGGCATGGACCTCATCGAGATGATTATTCCGTATAATCCCCGGAAGCTTTTCCTCTGGTTTGTTAGAATTGTTGGGGGCTGAGAGAAACTGGGAAGGTGATCAGGCGGCGGTCGCGGTCACGCTAGTTCGGGATCGGCAGTTGAAAAGTCGGGATTGGCTGTTACTTCGGGGGCTCTCCACAGGAACTCTTGTTTTTGCCCTCGATTGCTAGGGAGCTATCGCCAAGTTTGTTAAGATATCTTCAGCCTTTTAGAAAAATGGGTCCATCCCGTCTGGACTGAACAGTGAATCAACTCTCACTCGTAATCACTATGTCTCACACGAAGAGTTGCACTGTGGGAACCCTGGGGTAGTGTACCCAATGTCCAGCGGCCTGGGCTTCAATAATACGGAGGAGAAGACAAACAAACGTAATCCATGCTTATCCGACAGCTCGATTCTCAAATCCCCAAGGCAAACGGGAAGGTACGGGGTGTCTAAAGAAGAACAGCACAAGGCTTCCTCAAATATACTCAGTATAGTCCATGCAAAGTCGTAGGGGGCCAATGCAGAGATTTAAAAATATTCTAACACCACAGCATGACTCTCACAGACTCCAGACTCCAGACTCCAGACTTCAGACTTCAGAGTCACAACTCTGAGTTCCCGTGGAGGAAGCGGGGAATTAGGGACTGCCTCCGGAGTACTATGCCATACAGAGTATGGTTCAGCATGGTCTTAGCAATTGCTTATCTTATCGTCCCACCACCAATTTATCAAATTAAATCCGAGGTGGATGAACTCCTCTTAGCGGTGCTTCGAGATGAGATAGGCCAAGCCAGACTTGATGCGGAGTTCTGGGGGGCAGTGTTAGCAGACTCACAAGACAACCGGGTTTACCGAGGAGGTAACTGAGGAGTTCGAGGTCGACCCTTTTTGAAAGACGATGACAGGAACAGGATTGATGACGGTCTATCACTTTCAAACTAAGTACTCCGTACTCGTTGACGGAGGCGATGTGTTACTGTGTTATTGGTGAGGATGATGTCGGTAGAGGATGAAAATGTCTCTCGAGTCAGTTTGAGTTGCAACTTGAGTCCACGAGGCCCTGGTGATGTGAGACATTGGAGCCTTTCTTGTCCTCGAAGGTTGCTTCTGCATTTTTCTGACAGCTGGACCCTGTCTCGACAAAACAGCCTCCTACGTAACTGGCAGGGACAGAGTGGACCCTTCGGAGACGTCCATCCGGGGCCATCTTGCGAACAATCGATGTCTGGGGAATTATTATCGGTTATGTGTTTGCTTCCTGCTCGATGGATAACTCACTACTATCATGATACTGACAGTAGTAACAGTGGCATGACACTTTTCTGCTGGCGCGCGACTTTCCAAACAACCCGGAACCTAAGCCCTACTTGAGTTGCAATACTTGTGATAATATTGCCAATGGGTCGGACCAAATCTCACGTTGACTGCCCCGGGGCTTATATCTAACTTTCTTTTTACCCCCACGATTGAAACCATTGGCAGCGGCACCCGTCGAATATAATTATTGTGGCCAGCGGAAATTAACCCACGCGGCCAACAATCCTACCCCTTAGAAGGACTAATCGCCCTGATTGAAGTGAGCACTAATACAGGCACCTAAAGTATCCCCATGGTCATGAGGAGGATACAGTCTCCATGACTATACGCCTGGGGGAGTCTAGAGAAACCTGGACAGAGTTGCATAGCTTCCAGAATTATAGCAAGGGGGGTGTCAATCATGGTAAGTACTAAGAATATCCATGCTCACATGATGAAACGCCTAACAATCCGATAGGATACTCTAGTTATATGGTGATACCCCTCGCTTCAAGGGTCAAAACGAGTCCCAACGCGTGCCAGAAGATTATTATTGAATCGAGCGGCTTCGTGTTCTATCTCCCCAATATTGATCGCCCACCAGCTCCCTCGTGCTAGAATCCAACAGGCTGCTCAAGGGAACTCCTTTGGCAGGGAAGACGAGTTCGGACATGGCTTGGACGAACCTGGTCAAACTGCCATCCCGAGAGATACAGACAATACTCTGAATCGTTAATGATATCTGGCAAAATTCAATCCAGGTATTCCAGGTATCATGTTTGGGCTTAGTATAAGCTCAGATAAGTGTGTTAAATCGAACCCTCCCCTATTGACCATACCTTGACCGTTCTGGTGATTGATTTTACAGAATGGTGGAGGAGTGCATTGAAGGGAGCCCGCCCCCTTACTGTGATAGCTACGACCAAACCATGACGACAATATCGATGTTTGGTGTCGCTCGTCAATGCTTAGGAGTATACCTGATTTCTGGTCCACGCTTGCACGAGAACGTCAGGTCATAGAAACCACGCCAGGACACCCCCCTATGGCGCTTGATAGTGATATTTCAATGGGGCTTTTCATGAGATATGGTCCTTCCCCGGATGCTCTGGGGAGTGTAGCGGAGGGTCCATGGATGGCCATGGACAATCGTGACCAGTCGAGGTTTACTTTCAAGTCTATCTAGGACCGATATGCAGAGACTGTTATGGAAAGGGCGATAAAGTTTCCATACCTACCCATTTACAATCAGCTTCACTCGTTCAAAGCTTGCAGTTAGATGTGAAGCAGGTGAGGATATATATACCTTGGGCGTGTAGAATTTAATCTTCTGGTCCTGTCCAGAGCAAGCCTAATCCGATCTATGTGGAAAACCTATGAGATAGAGAGAAATCAAAGCATCTTGGCGATTGAATGATTGAATAATTAAGGAGATATTTATACCACTATCTCTGACTAAGAAGAAGAGGATGGAAGAGGATTAATAGGATTCCCAGGACATCTACATGATACTTAGAGATCCCCATTGCTTTCAGACCCCTGTAAAACATGTATACCCTTTGTCGACCCATGTTGACATTGCATAAAGGTGTCATCTACCCTTGTAGGCCTTGCAGGCGATCAAATGGAGACCACCGGCCCATACAGGTACTCAGAGACCATCGACAATCTACGAGACATGAAATAGACATGCTACTCTAGGCAATAACACCCTCTTAACTATACAAAAAGGCCTGAATTGTATTCAGCAGCTGGATATACAAGTTGGGGAGCATGTTCAGGAAAAGGTATATTTGCCTTGCCAGCGTGCTCCACCACGCTGCAGTGGCTGCAGGACTATAGGACATACTATCAGAGATTGCCCTAATAAGTAGTTCTATAGCCGATGAAATAATTATTTAGATTTAATGCTATTAGTGGTTGAAAAGCTTTAAAGAAATGGGCGGAGTTGAGAATATTCGCCGTTCGGTCATACCCGCCGCTCGGTGGTGGATTACGTTAACTTATATACATCTTAGAAGGCAAGGCGCCTTACAGGCGCCACAAGAAGATAGCTGTAGTATTGAGTCCAGGCGAAGCCAAGAAGGATCAAAATATTACACGCGATTTTTTCCACTTCCCAACTACAGTGCACAGCAGGGTGAAGTATGGATAGGGCCTCTAACTCAAGATTGGCAAGATATGATTGCCAATCTTACAGTACTACTTAGAACCTAGAATACACCAATTCATAATGCAGATTCAAGAATCAGTTCATAAATGGTTCCTGAAAGGTTTAGATCTTTTCCTCCTCAATATCATAGGCCATCGCTACCTGCCCAGTACCAAACTTCTGTAGATTACAGACATTGTAGCAGGCCAGCAACATGGTCACTAGAAGCTCATTCAGCCAGAGACGCCAGGGACCTATCTCTTTGCGCATTCGACCGTTTCTTTTTGCTGCCTTGGACATTTCGTCGGTTCTTGGTCTCATCTTTTCATCGTATACCTTAAAGATGCCATCAAGCGGGAGCGAGGATTGACTAAGTAGACGAGAGAGAAAAAAAATCATCCTCAAGTGCCATGGAAACACCTTGGCTAGCATGAGGTGACACTGCGTGGGCTGCGTCCCCTAGAAGGAGACACCGTGCTTTATACCACACTCCACCTAATGGGAGACTGAATATAGGGTGGAACTTGACCTCTTTGCTCTCCCCGACAAAGCCCCTTAACAACGACCCCCATTCTCCTTTCACATTTTTGCAAAACGCCATGCAATATGGGTTTGAACTCGTCGACATGCTTTTGTTTGAGTTGGTCCCACCCGTCCGCTTTACCACCGAGACAGGAGGATCAACTCCGTAAGAAAGGAACCAGTAGTGTTCGTCACTCGACTCTGTACAAGTCGTAATAGCAAACATTCCTTCCATCGTAAAGGTCGCGTGAAGTCCTTTAAGAGGCCCGGCGGTTGGTCGTTCGCCTGCTGGAACGAGGGAGTAGAAGTCTGATATTCCGGTGTATTCTGGTTGAATTTCAGGATCCACATATAATTTCCGAACGCTTGACGGAATGCCATCGCAGCCGAGGAGAAAATCAGCTGTATCACTGGTTCCATCAGAGAAGCTCGCTGTTATTTGCTGGTTGCTTTCCTTAATTCCCACCAGATTCTTGCCGTAGTGAATTTGAATACCAGATCTTCTCGCTGCCTTGCAAAACACATCCATTAGGTCGGCTCTCTTAATCTTCAAGAGCCCGAATCCGGTCTTATTCTTGCTCCAAGATACCATATTCGTTCGACCCATCACAGAGCCTTGGACAGAATGAACAGTGATATCCTCCGCGCTTGATCCCCGAGACACAAGCTCTTCATAAATCCCCAAGCGCTTGAGTAGTCGTAGGCCATTGGGCGGGATACCAATTGCGCCACCGAGGGTTGTCGGTTTAGTAGATGCATCGTACACAACAGGTGTTAAGTGGTTGTTTTGCTTTAAAAGCAATGCAGCCGCGATGCCAGTTGGACCACCTCCAATAATGAGAACCTTAAATACGCTCATGTTAGCCTCGTTAGGAGATACACCAAGTTGATGAGAGCGTACCTTGTTGAGATCACCCATTTTGAGGGAAGAGATGCCTATCAGATCACGAGATATCGGGCAAAGAATCAGTGAACTGATAATTGCATGCTCAATCCATGAAAGAGCGCAAAGTAATATGTTGAAGGATAATATGTACTTCAATAAAACAATCAGCCACTCCCCCAGGTCCAGAACCGAGGGTGAGAGATAATCTCCGAGAGCACAAACCTCCGAACTCGCTATGGAGCAAACAGCTATCCATCTTGGATGGCAGTGTCAGAATAACCCTTACATTTACCAGGCCTCCGAAACTCCGTCACTTCTGGGTCGGTGCTCGGCGTTTTGCTAACAGCCCACTACCTCTGAACACCGAGCTTCGGAATTACAGAGCCTTCACGTCCACTGCAGAGTACATACGCGTGGACATCACTGAAGTGGCCGGGTCATGTTCATCCTCGGATCTATTTCCATTTCAATTTCAATTTCCATCTCCGTTTGCGCAAGAATGCCATTTAAACTGAGTCCAGCATGCTCAGTCAGCGACCGAATAATCATAATTGGCTTCTGCAAGCCGAAATTTGCCCCGTTTTGCAACTCCTTCAGCGTGATCCAAAACCACCCGACAATATAGCATTGTGAGAGGTCGACGGAAAGACTTGTCCTCAAACTAGCCTCCGAAGACCCCGCGAGATATCCGCAGCGCAAAGCAGGTGTTTCGTTCCGGAATCTTAGTGTTTCTGGGCCAAAGGGGATTATTAACAGTGCTAAGATAGCGGAGTGTCAGATAAGGTCACTGGTCCTTCCAATGAACTAGGTCTGTTGGGGTATTCTGCGAAAAGAGGTAGAGGATATCAAGTAGGAATTGGCTTCTGGTATGCTTTGAATAGTAACTAGCTGGGTATTCTGATGATAACAGATACTAGGTAAAGCTAACTATACTAGTTAAAGACAGTTCCTTATATACCTAATATCTATCCTATATATCATATCCTGAGGGTATGATAGATATGCTTGTATCATGTCTAGGGCTATGATTATATCATACCCAAGCATGACTATAGCCCTGATCTGTCTTAGCATCATATCCCCTAGTATGACTGGATCAGTCATCACAACACTAGCTGCACCATAGCAGATCCATTGGCTGACAATGTCCGCGTTCTCTGACACGGAGGTGCCCCTCTAGGAGGAAGGGGCGGTAGAGGGGGATGATAGGTCAGCTACCTCAGGCGACCTGCATAGTAATCCAGAGGGTGGAAGCAGAGAAGGGTAGGTAATGAATAAATAAGAAACTTAAGACCGTTCTCAAAGCAGAATAAAACTGGGGGAGTTGTTGAGCTTCAACAAAAAGTAGAGATTTTCAGTGCGGAATCAGTGTAGCCAGATTTTTGACCTATCATTGTATCAGGTTAAATCACGACCGTATATTTCAATCGAATCCAATATACGCAAAAACAGAGAGAAAAATCAACACGCAAATGTTCTACCTTGAGGCTGCATCCAGATCATGCGCAGAACCTGTGGTACTCGGTGCTTTGGCTGTCAGCAGTGATACAGTCCCAAGTATAGCTGTTACTATCCCGAACCACCGCTGCGCCCACGTAGTATTTGCATTCCCTCCCCATCACTTCATTGATATCATCTGACACTTGCTGTCCGCCGACGGGAGTATTCTTTTGCTGCGCCGCGCGGCAATAGACCGGAGAAACTCCAGAGGGACCAGGCAGCGAAACATAGGTGAGTTTGTTAAAAACTGCAGGACCAAGATTTGTTGAATAATCGGTCAAGGCCTTGAGCATGTCACTGTTGATGGGGCAAGTGTGCATGTGGATCTGGTTCTCTGTTATAGAATGCGCGGAATTGATAACTAAAGCCTGGGAATTGGGGTCAGAGATTTTCTGGCTCTGGCCAAAATCCCAGCCGTACTGTGAGAGCGAGGGATGTTTCTGGAGGTCTAGAATGCTGGGTATCGGCTCATTTGTTGTGAGCAAATGGCTATCCACCTGGATCCAGAACGACCCGGTGTTGCTACTCTTTTCACAAGAGCCGCTCTGATAGCAAGAACAGAGTGCATTGAACCAGATCCAACAGGATTTGCACCGGCGGTTTTTATCCAAGGTGCAATGTCCGTTGCAGTCATCAAGGAAGAGCTGAGACAATATTGTTGTGTAAGGGCAACCTGAGGCGGACTGAGTAGCGTCACACTGGGTCGTGCAAATATCACCTCCCCCACCGCATGTACAGGAGCCCACGTTTTGGGTTTCAATGTCGTGACTGCTGCAATCAGCCGCGATGGTCCCTTGAGTCAAGTAAGGGCCAAGCATGATGAGAGTGCCGAACAAGATTCTTTGCAAAAGCATTTTTTTGCGTTGAGTACTTTGCCAACGCCGAGATGGCAATTAGGGTTGATTCGAGGAGACATATTTGGGGAAAGAAGGATTGCTTCGTCTGATATAGATATTAGATATCCATTCTGCACAAAGTGGCCGAAAGCGTCCAAAATCTATGAATCATGATTATATCATGAGGGTGGTATGGCTAAAGAACCATGGCAACGTTTTTCTTAGTCTATTATCCGGTACAGAGAGGCATAACGTTTAGTGGTAGACTACCGCTGAAAGTCAATCTACGTCAGTTCTGATTTGGGTTCAGTATTAGGGTTAAGGACCGAGCCTTGGGTCTCGGAATAAATATCCACCCACTATTGAGACCTCTCAGTTTTTGGTCCTTTCGCACAAGTACTCCCTATATTTCCGTACTTTGTACACAGCGGATCAGCAAAGGTATGTGCGCAAAAGGGAGGTGTAGAATCAACTCGCGGCACCTGTCCATCCCATGTTGCCCACAAGCCCATGATATAGTCTGTGACAAGAGGGCCACAAAAGCAGCCACCCTCTAGTTTGATACCTCGAATGCAGTCCAGACCATTCCATCCATGCCCAAAGAGGTTAGTCGAGCAGGTGACTGAACCTGTATGCAGTGTCAGCACCACTAGTGCGTGTAGGCGCCCACCATCAAGCCGAAGGTGTGGTCGCACGGTTCCTCGGCGATATTAAAATTGATTGAGGTGGGACTCCAGACTCTCAGAGATATCCCGGGAGCACGCATGGTGTGACCTTGCTTACTCTGTCGTCACCAGTCAGAGACAGAGCAGGGAGCCGGTCTGAAACATGCAGAGATCGTCGTTCGTCAACGCAGACATCGACGTCTGTATTGGCTTGCTGCAGGTGCTGCTTTGATGCTAAACTTGAAGGCGGTTAGAGAGAGCACCCGAGTTGTAAGGGCGGATGAGAACGGGTTAC
This sequence comes from Aspergillus cavernicola, assembly GCA_027569065.1. Lineage (NCBI taxonomy): Eukaryota > Fungi > Ascomycota > Eurotiomycetes > Eurotiales > Aspergillaceae > Aspergillus > Aspergillus cavernicola. The sequence goes on along the minus strand of JAPDEK010000077.1, from coordinate 76,948 downwards.
GGGATGGATGAGACATGCCTTGACCTGTCGAGTCTGTGATGCGTACGACTCCAACAAGAATTTTACCGCCATCGTTTTAGCTGCATGGGACCATGGATTACTGGGGGCCCGATGGAACTTGGAAGGCAGGATTCCGGGCGTCAAGGAATTGAAGCGCCAACTGTAGTAGAGTCGTACAAAAGACATGGAAAGGAATAGTTATCAGGATTCAGAACAGGACGCACGGACGATCTTCTTCAGGCTGCCTAATTTCCCGTTCTTCCCGAACTGACATCTTGCACGGCGTCATTAGCTATTGCTGATGGTCGAAGCTAAGTTCCTTGACGGACCTGCAGGGAACTTGGAAGGCGTCTCACCCCGCTGTCCAAACTACACTTTTCTGAATCATGACTCGGCTGGATCCTCAGTGACCACTGACTACTCGTATCCTACTAATTCTTTTTTCCATTTTCATGGAAAATTCAAACTGCCTCGTGCACGCCGCAGTATCATTATGTCATTGTCGATCTCCTGCAGAAACTCCGCCCCCGTTGTGGCTGAGAGGCGCAGCAGTCCGGTCATCGCCGACAGTCAACGACTCAACAATTTCAACAGTCGGGGTTCCCTGTCTATCGTGTCATGCGTACTGAGACTCCCTATGCTTCTTCGAAGTTCGAACGTTCGATAACCAGTTGTGATGTATCACACGTCAACTTTAAAGCTGACGGCATGAAACTATCGAGTCCTTCCCGATAAGCAAAGGTTGAAAGGAATCGAAAATGAACTGACCAGATTCTCGTTCATCTGATCAACATCTTCTCCGGTTCCAAGCGCTTTGCATCTCCCCCGTGACTCACAGTTGCACTCCACATGTATTGATCCAAGCGACGGGGCGCGTGCTGATACTACAACAGCATCATTTTGCCTATCCTCCCAATCTGACCTCATTCTCAATTCTTCTGCCTGCTACTTCGTCCTAGTGCTTGTTGAGCGCGGGTCGCGCAAGTTGGAAGCGTGACCTCTCGCCTCTTTTCAGAATTGATTCACCTTGATTTGCTCAACGCCCAGCCAGTCGCAATATCGCCACTATCCTTCCTTCTGTATCTCCTACCTATGACTATGGTTCCAAGAGGATCATGGGGCCGGCTCGTTGAGACTAGGAGGACTTTCAAGCGTACCCCGTATACTCCTGCTTGCATGCACACGCTAGCGAGAGGGACCGCGACATACATACAAAGCAGTCTAGAGCAAGGTCAGAAACGCATGGATGCTGATCAGAGCGTCCACCAAGACCTCTCAGAGGCTCCTATCCTTTCTTATTTACTTTCTGGGACTCTCTTCCAACTCTCGCTGACTCGATGTAACACCCTAGTCTCGGTAGTAGTAAAATTACAAGTGCGTTCAACCTTCGACTGAGATTCCCATTCTAGAAAGGCTGGAGATGACCATCGACGAGGCTTAGTCCAATCGTTGATCGTACCAGGGTTTTCGGATGTTGCGTCCTCACCCGGCTTTTTTGAACGCCAACGAATTGGAATGCAGAAGAGGCTTCTTGCCGACTCCCAAGACCATTTAGCTCAACTGCTAAATGACAGACGCCGTGGGGCTAGCTGAGTCTTTACCATTATTTCCGAGTTTCCCTTCTCCCTTTCTTCTTTCTCCTTGAGGTCATGTGAATTGCGAATACTTAGACCACAAATCGTTTCACTAGCTGGCCGATCCGGTACTCTGAACCTTCTCTGAAGTTTCAGGAGATGAGGATATCCTCATCCGGACCTTCGTACGTCTAAATTCGTCCAGTGATACTCAGATGAAGCTGCACGAGGGTCTCGTTGGTAGACAAACTGAATACATGGCGATACTGCATACAGTACTACGGACCTTCGAAGCTCGTACAAGGCCGGACGCATATACAGATTCGGATGGAGGTTGAATCTTTACGTTCAATCAGTGCATCTGATTAGTGCTCTTCAACTCTCCTGGCCCCTACATCAATTTGAATTCTGGAGACTTGAGTTTGGAGACGTTGAGTTTGAGTTTCTTTCATCTGGGTTCTGTGCACTTTCCTATTGTGTTTATTCTGCAAGATGAACCATGGAACCGCCCAAGCCAATTCCTCTCGCGGCTAGACCAGGTTGTATATACACGGATGTTTTCCGTGGAGTGCATATGAACCATGCATCAGGATCGATAAATCTGATTGACTCCCAAGAGAAGTGAAATTTATGCAGTGCGATAGAAAAGCCCAGTAAATGTCCGGACGGAAGATATTTTAGCATGAGAAACTCAGCCACAAGAATGATTCAACACAATTGTTGTTAACAACTCCAGCTGAATCTTGGTCCACTGTGGTGGCAAATCGGCGAATCCGTTGACTCTACGCCCAACTGGGTTAGACCCTCAGAGCCTTAACGAGCATCGGATGATCTTCGTAATCTCGAAGGATGCAAGATTGCTATTTCTGTATCTTCTCCAGAGTCGGAGTCAGTGCGAGGGACAATAATTCTACTAGTGAACCACTGTAGGCAACTGCTAATTATTCCTCTTCCGTATTATTCCTCAGGTTGAGTTGTCCTGTATGGCAGTATGCCCAAGTGGATCGACGGGGCTTAGCCTTCCATGACATCGCAGCAGCTGCCAGCGGTCCAGCAATAATGGGCATGGCTTGGGATGGCTCTCTGGAGTCTGCACTCTGCAGTTGACGGCGTCTTTCTTGTTTCACAACAGAAATCGAAACCAGATAATTGGAAGGTTACTTCATGGCTGTATTACTCCGTACCCTACTAGAGGTCAAGAAAAAGATCTGGCACTCTTGGTCTGTCCCTGGATAAGAGGTATAGTTGCCGATCTGGTTCAACGGCTTCCCTTCTCATCACATCCTCCGTCAAAGGTTTCATTCCATTTCTTCTCGAGATTCTATACTAGGTAGTCAGTCACCTTTTGTGACCCAAACAATCTGAAACCCTCCGAATCAGTTGCAAGTCCCCAAGAAATCTAGGCGCTCTGGTCGAACTCTCTTGAAGCGGTTCCATGGTGCGCACGGCCGCTATAGAATCTGTTCCAGCTTTCAAGGACAGCATGGAAGTATAATTAAGCATCGCATCGACTAGCAGGCAGCGATATCTAGACTAATGTAAGTTCGTATTCTTGATGTAAAGACATGTATGGGCTAAGGTTGAAAGGAGGACTGTTGAACAGCCTGGAGGGACTTGGGCCATCTTTGACCCTACACTAGTCTCCACCCCCGATGACCGTTCTGGACACCTGCATACTGCTAACTCAGCCAGAGGCAGAGCGAGAGAGAGAGAAAGCCATGGGCAGCTGAGATCGCACGGCGAATCCGGTTGTGGCCAAAAGAGACTTGCCTTGTTCCATACGATCGGGTTTCCACCTCCTGCAAGTTGCAACTGAAAAAGTCGCCGGATAGAATCGCCTTCGGTCAAGGCTCTTAAAAGACGGGGTTGTATGACGGGGGTTGAGGTGGTGGTGTTTGAAACCACAGCAGTGGCTTTAATGATCAATCGATAAATGCTCCTTGTATCTATCTACTATCATCGACTGGAGACTACAAACTGCTACTACTGGTTCGAGAGAGAACTTCAATTTTGATCCTTGATTTTGTTATATTTTTCGATAATTTATTTCCCCCTCTATTTTTCGAGTCCTCAATTACAACACAGGGATTGTTTGCCTGCAGTTGCTTGCCTCATCGGGACTTGTTCGCTTCAACCGCCGCCCCTCCTCCTCTGACGAGTCTGACGAGTCTGACTCTTTCTCTCTCGCTGTTCTCTACTTCTACTTCTTCTTCTTCCTCTTCGTTTTCTCTTCCTATCGGTCTTTTTCTCTTCTTCCCTCTTTTGTGGCCCGCAGGCCCTTTTCTTTCTTTACTTTTACCATTCTTTTCTTCTTACTCTATTTTTACTTATTTTCCGCCCATCGCGCACGTTCGCCTACATACTAATTCTGATCCATACCATACAACCCACGATCCACGACTACTACGACTCATCTTCGGATCCTGATAGCTTACTATTCTATCCCGTCCTGAGTCTCTTCAAGAACGAACTTTGGATTTCGTTCCTGGTACCTGGAGAGGTTTGCTCGTGGCTTGTGGCACATTCTATATAAGGAAACAATTGTGGACGAATGCTGCCTTGATGACCTTTTTTTTCTTCTCATTATTGACCTGACCAACTGCTACTTTACATTCATTCTTGGACATCATATCATCGATCTAACTCCGCACTGAAGCATAATGCCAACCATCTTGCTACCCTCGTCGGCGGCAGCCTTTGCGCCGCGGTCCTCGCCAAACGTGGTGCTGAACTCTCGGATCGAACCATGGCTCACAGCAACCTTGAAACGGGTCAACCGAGTTAAACGACCTCTGAACAACGTGTCGCAACATACACGATGCCTCACCGAGACACTGTCTTCAACGAACGCTATCTGGACTCTCTGCTCGATGATGTTTCCCAAGGCTCCCGAGTCGGAGCTGAGGAAGGACGAGAACCCTCTAGTAGAGGCACTCTTCAACTACCAAATGGTTCACATGGAAGCATACGTGGTACATGTTGATATGGTGTCTCGGAACGAGGTCGCGTTCAAGCTCACGCCAGAGACGATCGAAGCGCTCGTTGACTACCATAAAGAGATATACTCGGTCGACACTGCGGCCAACACCTGGGACTGGGCTGAGAAGGACAATCAGCTCAGGAAGCTGCAGGAGGAATTCGTCCAGGCAGCTAACAGATTTGTTTACCGCGCCGGCGTCCAGGCTCTCGAGGGCTTGGAGGAGGATGGCGCGGGTGAGCTGCTTGGCGGTAGGAGTGAGGATGCAAAGGGAGCCATCTCGGCCCTCTTCGTTCCTTTACTCCCACCACCTCCTCGTGTGGTTGATGTCCTTCGCTCGACGCCTATGCTTCCCAGCTCAACCGGACCCGAGACATGGTGGCATGACCCGATGCAACACCCGGTTTCGATGGACTCTTGGAAAGTGCTACCATCCAGCACAGCGCCCGTTACAAGCGCGGGTGCAAACCCGAGTATGTGGGCAGGGCTAGGCGCCTTGCCTGAGATGCAGATGGCCTCTCCAACACCAGCGCCGGCCTACACTGAAGCCTATACCACCTCGCCTTACAACACCCTCCAGTACTACAGCGCCGCGGCCACATCGGCCGCTCTTGCAGCGCTCCCGCTTCCGAGTATGCTTGTGCAGCCCTGTAGCACAGCGGCAAACATGACAGGTTTTGGATGGGGCGATCGCTACCAGGAATTTGCGCTGCCGTACGGGACAACGATGTAATGGATCCAAGACACCAGACACTTGATGTTGACAGTCTCCCTGACTTCGCGTGTCTTTGGATTAGATCGCGGGGTCCTTATCGACAGAACCACTACCGGTCACCAGTACCACCCGAGTCCGAGATTATATACCCACGAGAACCGCAGGGACAAGATCCCTTCGACACAGCAGACTAATCGGCATCAGTGACGGCGTTATCCATGATTTGATTTTCCATCCGATGATACTCCACTTCGCTCTTGCATTTTGAACCCAGAACATAATATTGCGTCTTTTTTTTTGTTTGTTTTCTTTCGCTAGCCTGTTTGAGCGTTCTTTTATTTTCTTTTGCATCAAGAAGCAGCGGCGGGACGGCTTTCTGTCTTTTATATTGTTGCCATTGAATCCCGCATTATACGTCATGAAGACTGGTGAGCCTCGCGGCTAGGGATATGGGTTGGATGAGAAACGGTTTTACCACACTCATTGGCTTTTACATTCGAACCATGGCTGGACAGGCAGGGGCAACTGTGACACTGGTTCTGGGAATCAGCGCTATGCCATTTCCTGTTCAACATCTCTCCCTCTGGTATAGGTTGCCAGACTGGGATCCGGAATCGCGGATCAGGAGAAAATGCGATCATGGTGCTGCGAAACATACCCATCTGGGATGGGTTATGGACGCAGAGTTGTGACAGGCGGCTTGTATGGATCTGGACTGGCAAGAGGTATCTTGATATCATCGGTCTTAGAGTCTGTCCGTGACAGACTCTGAGCGAGGCTGAGAGGGCAACCCGAGTCCGTGATTTCGGGTGGTCTTCCCTCATGGGTTCAATATACCTCTTACTTTCTGTCAATGTCCGGTCGCCTGTTACCTAGTAGGTTCATCTTCTACTGTCCAGGCTGGGTTTTTGTTACCTGGATATGCCCGGTCACTCGATTCTCACTGGTTGAGAAGTCTGGGACGGGAATCGGATGCTGGATGGGCTGTGCCCGGAATACATAACTTTGCTTCCGCTCTTTGACATCATTTTGTGTGCAACTTCAGCTTGTATTTAGTTTGGAGACTTAATTCGAAATATACATAAACAACATATAAACACAAACGAGAATGGTCATTACTACATGTAACTTGATAGCAACAGATAGGGCCGAGAACCGATGACGTCAGGGACTTGGCCATTCTCCAGGCTGCAACACACAACAAACTGTTTATTGTTCAATTGTCTCAAGCTTCTGTCCTTGGATCCAAGGACTCTATCAATGTTACTCTATCCTCTGCTCTCTTCATTCTAGCGGCATCAGCCCCCGAATCAGTGAGATAAGACCAATCGCGTCATCATAACTCATCTCTACCTCAAGAGTACAACTACAACATCACCACCATCACTTGAACCCCCATCGCCAACTCTACCTAATGTCAGCCCTCCAAGAAGCATTAAAGTACCTAACAGCAACACCCTGGGATCAAATCCCCACCAATGAATCAGACCTCCAAGCCTACCTCTCCGACCTCCGAACCAAAGCACGTCTTATCATCGACTCTGTCCCTGAACCCCCACCTCCCTCCTCCGAGACAAGCAACAACCCCAGCACGACAATAAAACCCTCCCCAACGCGCCTAAACACAACAAACGAACTAACCCTCACCCACCAAAAAGAATGGAGCAAGCCTATCGTCAAACCCGTATCCACAAGGGACAACCCGTTCGGAATCGCAGTCTACAAGCTCCCCGGCGCCGATGGCCAGGGCCACTGGTTCGGTCGGCGCAGCGTCCACGCCGGTCTTCCGTTTGGAGTCTGGGAGGAGAAATTATCGGGTGAGATCGCTGAGACGTTGAGGAAGAATCAGGAGAGGGTGCGGGAGGGGTTTCCACCTGATCAGGCGGTTCGGGGGATTGGGGCGGAGAAGAGTGTTGAGGAGGTAATCGTGCGGGATCATGCTAATGGTGATAATGATAATGATAATGGTGGTGAGGGAAAGGTAGTTGGACGGTTGAATGTATATCATGTCTCGGCGAGCTTTCCGCGCCCGACGACGTCGAGGGATTTCGTGACGATGATTATTACTTGGGAGGGGGATAATAATGGGGACACGGGGAATGTGGAAGAGGAGGCACGGGTGGGGAGGAGCTGGATGATGGTTTCGAGGCCCTGTGTGCATCCTGATGTTCCGGAGGTGCAGGAGTATATTCGCGGGCAGTATGAGTCTGTGGAGATGATTCGGGAGATCTTGGTGGAGAGGGATGGGTCTGGATCTGGAACTAGATCTGGCTCGGGATCAGGATCAGGATCAGGATCAAATGATACGGATGGAGAGCGCGGTGATGCCGAAGATAACCCCATCGAGTGGACTATGGTGACTAGAAGTGACCCTGGGGGTACTATCCCACGATGGATGGTTGAGAAGGGCACTCCAAAGAGCATCTGCTCGGATGCAGCCAAATTCCTAGACTGGGCGTGTCAGGGTCCAGACCCGGCGACGAAAGAACACAAGCGTTTGCGAAGCTCTACGTCCAAATCGGAGACCAGCCGGCCAGCAACGGCTGAGGATGAGTCGGAGACTAGCAGTGAATCGGACTTTAGCGAGTATGACCAGGAGGAGCATCACGGTCTCATTGCGAGTTTCGGACACCTTCTAACCGCCGGGATTGAACGCTACGCACCACAGGCAGTCCTGGATTATATACCACAACACTCACGCCAGCCATCTACCTATGATGTACCAACTCGTGACAGACGCGAGATACATGATGACACCCCGTATCAGCCAGCCAAGAATGAAGACGACGTCAAAGACGAAAAAGACGAAACCATGTCCCAAGCATCGCTGAACTCGGAACTCCCCACAGAACCAACCACACCAGCCGAGATAAACCTCGACCTCTCAGCAGCCGAAGTCCTGCAACGAAACAAAAAGGGCAAACTCTCCTCGCACGAACGACACCTCGCCAAACTCGCTCAGCAGAAACGCAGCCTCGAGGCCCAGATCGAGCTCGTGCGAACAGACATCCAATCTCTGGGTCTGCGGCCCTCCGAAGACAGCGTGAACAAGGAAAAAGCAGGAGCCCTGTTATCCACGGACGAAAAGCGAAACACCAACTCCAACTCCAACTCCAACTCCGGGAGCCCCTCAAGCAGCATACGGAAACTCGACCCCGACGGTCGCAATTCAAGCAGTAGTAACCTTCGCAGTCGCGCCGAGACAACCAGGAGCGAGAACCCCGAAATGAATAAAGTAGCCTCGGCTCTATTCCGTGAAGAATCGAAGCTCCTTCGACAACTAGCCAAGATCGAGCGGCACCAGGTCAAAGAAGCCACGAAGATCGAGGCCCAGCAGCGCAAGGAGGCTGAGAAGCAAGATAAAGCTCGGTCGCGCAATGAGTCAGACTTGCTGCGCAGAGAGATAGAGCATCTCAGGAAGGAGTGTGAGAAGTTGAAGAGCGAGAGGAAGAAATGGCTGGGGTTGATTGGGTCGTTGCAGGCGGAGAATACCAAGTTGGCGAGACAGGTTGGTGGTGGGACGGCCGGGGCGAAGTGATGCATGCATTTGAACAATCTCGAATTGACCGCTGATACGACTAACGTACTATAGATTATGACCATGCGCATCGATCCCTCTGAGAGGGTTTAAATCAGAAATATCAACCGTTAAATCCAGTCAATCCGTATGATCCCAACTCCAGTCCAGACGCCGTAATCAATGTCCCATGCCATCAGATAAACAAGACGTATCCCATTTTGCCGTACGTTTCCCGGTCCAAACGTAGATGTCGACCTAGGACACCAGAACGGACGCGCATATATGCCTTATGATGCCTTGCGTAATTCCGCGAGTATCACCCGCCTATAATCCATCAGACACAGACTGTATGCACCCGAGTGACCATATCTCTACCGAAACACACCAGACGTAACCTCAACCGTCGCGAACAGACCCATCATCGCATTCCACCACCCAAGCGAAGAACCCCCTTCTCACAAAACCAAACTCACTCCTGCGTCTAAAAAAAACCCATCATTAGCCAATTCCTCATCATCAAACCAATAGCAAAGGGGGAAGAAGAAGAAAAAAACCCAACATACCTCCGGCGGCCTCCCAACCCCCCGAACCATCTTCTCAATCATCATCGCGCGAACCTTCTCCCGACTCTCGCCCATCCCAACAGCCATATAAGACAGTAGTGGCGGATGTCCGATATAGCTCGCGTAGCTGTCGCGCACGATGTTCGAGAGGAACTCGTGCTTCGTTGTGTCGGCGTGCCCGGTGCCGATGTAGCGTTGTTGCATCGCTTCGAGGTTTTGCAGGGTGCGGAGTTTGTCGGCCATTTTTGCGGTTGGGGGGTTTGTTTATTGGGGGGATGTAGTAGGTGAGGTGAGGTAAGTAGGTGAGGTTGAGTTGGTGGAATCTGGGATTCGGGGTGGAAAAGCTGGAGCTGGCGATAGATAAGGGACGGCACGTGACTGGGCCGAGTTGAGTATCAGTCAGGATCAAGGGACTGGATCAATTATCGGAACAACCTACGGATATATTGGACTAATTTGAAAATAGATTCTAAGATGGAGCTACCTCCGTTCATCCTGGAGACCCGTGGGATCTAAACCAAATGAGGCTTACTCTAGGTGCAGCCTGATCGATCTCTTGGCGAGGACCAGCACATCAGCTAAGTCCAACCTCTTGTCTCAGGTCTGCCTCCACATCAAGTTGAAATCTTTGATGCTCTCACCATGGCCATTCTACGGAAAGCTTGTCGAAACTGCACCGCCTCAAAGCGAAAGTGTGTCGTCCAATTGCCCAAATGTACACGCTGTGCTCAGAGAGGCCTGGAGTGCACGTATGATCTTGAACCTCTGAACGCACCAGCTGTACACCCTGGGACATTACCTAAAATGTCATTCAACCCATCAGTATGTGATACCCCAGGGTATTGTATGATGAAAACCATCAGATTCCGCTCCCCGAGCATCGACCCGGCAATCTGTGGACCTGGACATCCAGATTCATTCGAGGTTCTTCGCTTGGGTTATAAGCCTGTTCCAGAGCTTGTAAAGGCCGGACATCCCGCAATATTCGTCCATCCAAAGTTGCAAATACATTGCCATAACCACTTAGCCGCTCTTGTAGAATTTGGGAGTGTGAGCTATGAAAGCTTTAGGCGCCTAATTCAGCTCGATCTCAGGGCAGTGCCTATCAAAGAGACCCTTACAGCCCTTCAGGCTCTTCTTGTCTATCTCGCAACATTCATCTCCTCAGTTAACGAGGTGGAAAAGAAGAAATACCTCAACATCTTATCTGACTGGACTCAAGTTCTGTTGGAATCCGCCCAGGCTAATATGCCTCAGGATCAATCTTCATGGCAGGCTTGGCTTTTCGGAGAGAGTGTTCGGCGGACCATCATCATGTCATACGGACTCGCCATGACTCTTTCTAGCTTCAATTACGGATACTGCACTGGTTGGTTGTTTCTAGAGTCTCTTCCGTTCGACAGACGTGCAGGCCTGTGGACAGCAGAGTCACCACAAGCTTGGATTGCGGCGACTGGAGTTAGGACCGGTGAGGAGGTAGGAGAGCGGCTGATCTCCTATCACAAATTTGCGGTGAATCTCGATGGGTCCAATTTTGATTTCCGTGGGGACACGTTCTTAGCATTGCTTGCATTTAGTCATAACGGACGGTAGGCTTACCCAGTGGAAACTGGACCGAATTGATTCTCAACACCGAAAGGGACTTCATGAGGGCTCGGCCACCTGAGGGAACTAGGTTGTATTTGGCTCGATGACAGCATTCAGCTACGAAGTGGTTGGGATATGTTGGCTATAAATTGAGCCAGCACTCCCTCCCCATTACCATATCATCTTCATCAAACCTCGCTCTACAGACCACTTCACAACCACCATGTCCACCGAAAAGCCCCTTATCGTCACCCTTTCATACTTTCTCTCCTTGTCACCTTCTCCATACGCACTCCGCGGTGTCACTGGAACCCATCCTCTTCTAAGGCTATGCCTCTAGCCTCCACCGGAGTCGAAATGATGGATGGGCCGGTACCCAGGAGCCTGTTTTCATGTACACCATAAGTGACTACGGGTTGACTATCCAACTGTCTTTATAAGGCAATCAGACGATGATTATCGCCTTCTCATTAGATCCGTTGACACTTTCTGGGGCTCCCAGGGTACACGCCATTGAAACGGCGTCTTCAGTGATCGACTCAATCTTCCAGGCTGCCGGTAACTGGACTGGCTAAGTAGTTAGTTGAGAATACAGTTCGACGGAATCAAGGACAACCCGCTTATCAAATGGCAAGAACGCAAGCCTGCCAAACCCCAAGTCCATAGCACGCCCATTTCACCTCAGCAACTGGAACCTAACCGCCAAGCACTGCGCAGCGCCGGCCAATATGAGCGATGCGCAAACCATAGCTTGAACGTCCAACACTAGTCTCATGGTCTGAAATCCCCACCCTCCGAAACGTCTCCGGTCTGGGGTACAACAGCACAACGTTCACCTCGCCACCTACTAGCAACAACTCCACCAAAGCAGACGGAGCATGCATCCACTTCCCACTAATCCTGCACGTAATCCAAGTCCCAGTCAACGAACAAAGTCCTTCCCTGGATCTTACAAACGCAAAACCGGATATTGGGCCTTATCTCCGAGATAGAAAATGAGGTCCTCGCGGTTGTTCCGTCGACAATGTAGAATTATATTCGGAGTATCTTGGCTGATATAAGAGACCAGGGGAGACTGCCTAGGTTACTACTGACTATGGGCGGGCGTTGTGCCGCCTGTATCTGATAATGGGTTGGTTGCGGAAGTCAGTGTGACGCCGTATATGAACGTGGGGATTTGTGGATGAGCCAGTCGTGGGCTTGTAGGAGCATTGTCCTCTAACTCTTAAGACGGTTGGGTACTCGGGAAGTGGAGGAGGGAAGCCAGCCCTAACTTACCACCCTGTTCCAGTCAAGCTCCGTCATGGATCATAGAAATAAGGATAGGATAGTGTAGAGATCATGATCCCGTTTCCTGATTTGCTGATACCGAAGGCCACCATATCAAAAAGGGGAGAGACACCATTCCTATACGAATCGAATGGTTGTCCCACGCTTGTTCCTTTCCTCATGTATGGCCCAAGGCCGGTGGGTCAATGTACGAGGGTTATAAGCGCATCAGAGAGTTTTATGTCCTACTAGATTCATCATCGACTCCTAGAGAACCTAGGTAATATTGGAAAAGGGAGCATGCATTTTCTCAAGTCTCCGTTCGGGCTCCATTGCCAAATACGAATCTTCGAGCATGGTTATATATGAGCTCGCCGTTGGCAACTTGCATCATGATTCTATTTTATCTCACGATCTCCATCCCAACTGTTGCGATTGTGAACAGTGCCAAAGCCGCGAGTCGAATGTATAATGCCAACAAGACAGATGAGTCGGTACGTGGCTGCTTTGGCTTAGCAATGTGGAATCGTGACTATCTTCTAACATCTCAAGATTTTAGTCAGTCATGGCCAATATGCCATGTCGTTGACACTACTCGGTTGTACATTGAGATTCTTCGAAAGATATTAGAATCCTAGCCTCTTGGATACAGTCAGAATGGCTATTATCTTGCGTCAAGCAGCAACCTTGAGTACGGAGTTAGAAAGATGTATATTCCACTATTGCTGCAGCTATTTTCCAAAAAAAAAAGGGGTCCTGAAGATAGCATTGTTTTCCCGGCAGATGATGCCGCGCTACCTAAACTCACCTAAAGACTAAAGCTATGGTTGCTCCACACCTGAGTGGAGAGTAGGTTAAGAATTTCCTCTAATATCCTGTGAGTATTATAGCTAATTTACCACAAAAAGGTGCTCCTTGTTATTAGCAAAACATGATTTTGAAATTGGCTGGAAGCCCTTGTTTCCGCCAGAACATATGCTCCAGGCCCTCGATGGAGAAGTTGACCTCATCCTATCTAGTATCAAGTGAAGCTTGCACTCTCAATATGATCTTCAGGATCCTCGTATTGTTACCGAGTGCACCCGCAGTCTAGCGTCTCACTGTCTACTACTGTGACCTATCCTGTGCGTGCGTCTCAGGGGATATGGGTCTGACTGTGGGGATACATACCTAGCTGGCAATCTAGCCTCCACTGGAGAGCGTCTGAATCGTCAACATGAGAAGCACATGGAGAACTCACAAGCCGTTGCGGAAGGCGCTACTTTCGTTGCTGGTTAGTTATCACAGTATACAAGCATCTCATGGCTATCACTCATAGCAGGTCTATTGATCCTTCCTAGGCCAGACGGCCATCACGGTAGGTACTTTGTCTCTATTTATTATCCTGGTTTTCCCCAGGTTGGAAAAGGGGCCGCGGAAAGTTTCCCAACCCCAGTATGCAAGTCATAGGCTTTGAATACGCAAGTGGACTTGGGAGCCTCCTCGACTATTAACCTCGCTCAGACTAGGCTGGGACTTGGCACTCGCAGTCGAGACCGAACAAATTTCTAGAGAGATTTTCTTCAGACTAACTCGACCTGAATCCTTGATATCGCAGCAAAGCATCGTATTCAGAGTTGTGTCAGGAAAGGAAAGGCTGACGAGCATCACGGATTTCAGTTCCGACTCCCCAGATTCTACGCCACAAACTCGTGTTGAAACTTGACTCGGTTGACATTGGAGTATTCTGGACTTGCAGAGTGACACTGGCCTCTCCTCTCCACCTGAAAGCCCCAAAATCTATCATATTGCCTGTCAAAGATACCTGCCTGAGTTCTGACACAGAGTTTGCACCGCCAACCCCTGGTTGAGCCTGTGAAGCACTCTTGAGTGGGGATTGAAATTGCGGTGGGTATCCCAGATTTGATGGTGATCGGCCAGTCCAGATCCACTACACGCTGAGCGCTTTGTTCAAGTTTATTGGACTTGGACTCTGGTCAAAGCTAGATTCTGCATGGCAGGATTCTCAGGATCCAGGATTCAGGAGGCCGGAATCAAGGAGCGTCATTGCATATATCTCTCAGGGTCCGACCTTGGTTCTTTTTGGCGTCTGCTCACCCGGTTCCCGTGAAGATGGCGAATACATACGCTGAGAGTTTCGCCCTGTTAGGGCTGGGGCTGGTCTTTATCCTCGTCCGCATTTATGTGCGTTGGACGCAGGTTGGCCCTTCGAATTTTCAGCTGGATGATTATCTGATGCCTCTTGCTGGGGTGAGTGCTTATTCTCTTGTTCTTTTCTTTTTCTTCTTTCAACAGCGAGGACTTACTCTCGTCATGAATAGCTGGTTTTCGCAGTGGAAGTCTCCCTGGCTTACCTCGTGGGAGCCAAATATAACGGTCTCACCAACAGCTACATGACCGATGAGGAGCGCGCGACACTCGATCCAGACTCGCAGGAATATCACAACCGCGTCATGGGGTCGAAGATCCAAGTGGCCGGATGGTCCTTGTATGTGATGGTCCTCTGGTTGATCAAATTCTGTTTGGCCATTTTCTATTCCAGATTGACGTACGGCCCCCCCGCTCCCTCAACTGCAGCTCTAACTCATGGTCTAACCATATCCTGTTGAAACAGAAATGGATTAAGCCATTTACCTGCCCGAGTTCGCCTCGCTTACATCCTACTCGGAGTGACTTATCTAGCAGTAGCCTTGACCATCGTGCTCAGCTGCCAGCCGATGCAAAAATTCTGGCAAATCAGCCCTAACCCTGGAAGTGAGTGGCGGCCCTCTTTCTTGTCCTCCCCGTCGCTAACCTGATAGACACCTGCCAACCTACTCGATCAATGGCCTATGTGCTCGTCGTCATGATCCCCAACGTCCTCACAGATCTGTATCTGATGTCCATTCCGCTACCGGTTCGTCTTGCATCACACGTAAAACCAGTACGGGCGGAAATATCACTAACTCGCACCAGCTTCTGTGGACCGTCCGAATCGGCATCCGGCGGAAAATCACCCTCATGGGCCTCTTCAGCGGCGCTATCTTCATCATCATGGCTGCTATAATTCGAGCCGTGACCATCATAACAGTGCGCCCGCATCCCCACCCACTCTGATATACCATCCCAACTTGGAATGCTTAGACTAACACAATGAAAAAAAAAAGGCCGGCCCCGACGGCGCCGTCTCCGGAAGCAAATGGGCCTGCCGCGAAAGTTTCGTCTCCATAATCGTCGCAAACCTCCCAATCCTCCAACCCCTGATCCGGCGCGGCGCCAGCAAACTCGGTCTGAGCGGGCTGTTCAGCAACAGCGGCGGACCGTCGGATTACCGTCGTCCAGGGGACTACCCACTCGCATCTCACTCGCAGAAGCCCGGCACAAACACGATGACGGGGGCGGATCGAAAACGGAGTCGGCATCGGCATTCGCTTACGACGGCGACGCAGACGGCGGCGTGGGGGAGTGATGAGGAGATTCTTGTTGGGGGGCAGGATAAGGCCGGGGGGATTAGGGTTACGCAGGAGACTGTTGTTGAGAGGGAGGATGCTGGGAATGCGAATGGGGGTGGGAGTGGGAGTGGGCAGTCGGGGAAGGAGTCTATTAGGATGGATGATACTTGGGATGCGGGGATGAAGAGGGGATGAATACTCCGTACTATAGTTACTATTGTACATAATAGCGAATCGCTAATACTTCACTGCCCAATCAACGCGGGGTAGAATGTCCGACCGGACTGCCGAACTTCCGTGGGGGCCAAAACCGTCAATCATCTTCAGGGGAGAGACAAGCTTTCATCTCCATTAGATCGTACCAGTCATATGTCCTCATCCGCTCCCATGACTCTAGCAGAGCATCAAGTCGCGCGGCGTCGCCAGAAACGAACCCAGGTAGCCAGGGCTTGCGATGAATGCAGACTTCGCCGCAGAAAATGCGACAACAAAGTTCCTTGTTCGAATTGTACGGCTAAGGGTCGAGAGTGTAGTAGCAGCGGTGCGCCCAAAGCATCGACTCTAACCCAGGCCTCGGACGAGATTGAGTGGCTCAAGCAGCGAGTGCGGCAATTGGAAGCAGAGCTGGAGCAACGGTCTGACCAGAGAAATAATCCGCCTACTCCGATAGGGTCTTCGTCGCCGTCCCAGGTTTCTTCGTATTCGAGGAATAATGCTGGATATGGATATGGATATGGGGATTCTAGAGCTTTGAAGAAGTACTGGGCTGGAATCCAGCTCCGTCCGGCGCGCTCTTCCAATGATGCCTGGCTTGGGTCCTCGTCACTGCATTCTTTCATCCAGCGACTCAGCGTGTTTCTAAGCATCAAGCTCCAAGAGACACACACCACTCTTCACTTGCTTCCCATCTCAGCGAGTGATAGCAAATTGCTGGACATGCCAGCGGCGGCTTCTGACGCAGACCCAGTCCGTCGGCTGATGCCCTCGACAGGAGAACTTTCCACGACAGGCGTCTATCTCAGCCCAATCCAAGAGGAGTATTTCATCAACCTCTTCTGGCAAACCTACCACACCTCATTATCCGCCATCTTGGACGAGACTCAGTTCAAGGCACACTACCAATCTCTATGGGTGGCTGGCGGCAAGGAGAGAAGACAGTCAGCGCTTGTCGATATCATCATTGCCATGTGCATGCAGTATGGCATTTCAGCCCTACCCTTAGACACCCAGGGGATTCTCGTAGAAGGCAAGGATGCGCTGGTCGCCGGCCGATGGCATTACTGGCGCGGGCAGACACTTCTTACATACGAGCTGGAGAGTCCTTCCATATCAACTCTACAGTGCCATATGCTCTGCGCAGTATACCTGTGCGGTGGCTCTTTCCACAATATGATGGACAATGCTGTTGGGCAAGCTGTGCGCACCGCGTACACACTTGGTCTCCACATAGAGCCTCCATCAAGCATGTCCAACAAGGACCGCGAGATGCGGAGACGCCTGTGGTGGGCAGTCTACCTCATGGACAGCAAAGCTGGGATGAAACTCGGGCGGCCATTCATGCTACATGACTCCCACATCATGCCGCAACTACCCAGTGACAGCTTCGCGGCGGCGAGGGCGTCAGGCTCCGCATTCACCCCTATCAGTGACCAGTCCACCTGGCTAAGTTTTAACCTCCACCAGACCACGCTTTACATGAAAGCCCGTGCAGCCTACACAAGCTTTTACGGCCAGGACCTCCACCTACGCGACAACCAGACTCTATGGGATGACCCTCACGCCCTGCAGGTCAGCGCGGAGGTCCTAACCCACCACATCCAGGCCCTTCACGAGTGGACCGACAATGTACCCTCAGCTCTAAAGCTAAAGCGTCAGAACAACGGCACATCACTTTCCACAGACGGCACACGCCTGTCAATCGAGCAATTCGCCCCGCTCTGGTTACAGCGGCAGCGTGTCCTCCTCGAACTCACATACCACCACCTCAGCGTGAATCTCTACCGGCCGCTGATTTCCTTCTCCGCCAAACCACCGCCCGGATCTCGAGCCGAAGCGGTCGCGATTCGATGCGCTTCTCACGCTATCATGCTGTCGTGCATCACGCAGCAGGTTCTTGCGGAGAGCTCTATTCTTGATGGGTGGCATGAGGCTTTCCATTACCAGTGGAATGCTGCAATGACGTTGGTTGCCTTTGTTGTGGTATACCCGCACGCATCGTTGACTGCTCAGGCCAGGAGCGCAATCGACCTGGCTGTTACCGTGTTTGATAATTTCGGTGCCAAGTTCGCTGTTGCAGCTAATGCGGCGAAGATTGTACGGGATCTTTGTGTCAAAGTTGATCTTCTGGCGAAATACAGCCAGGAATCCCAGTCCCAGTATGACCATTCGCAAGGCCTCGAAGGCATTCCCATGGACGATTCTTTGAATGTCTCGCAAGGCTTTGACTTCGATAATAACAATAATATCTCGTCGATTGGAACACCAGGAGATGGGAACTTCGACAGCGTACAGAACCTAATGACTGCACCGGAGTTGGACCTGTTTGATATGGCGGTTGATCTTGATTTCTGGAATAGTCTTGACACGCTTTGGCCTGAACGTGACGATTTGTCTAAATTTCAAACGGAAGTCTCGGCGGTTTAGTTAATCTTCCTAGAGATGTTCATGGAGTCGTGCTATAATGACAAATCATGATTCGTGGGCTATAGAATGGCTATCGGGCGGAGTTGCGGAGTTGCGGAGTTAAAATCGTCAGACTCGTACCTGATCCTAGGAGTGCGGAGTTGCGGAGTTGCGGAGCTGATATCAGGAGTTGCGGAGTCTCAGCCTACGACTACTATACAAGTCCAAGTACAATAATTGAATATAAATACTCAGTAATCCGCCATTCCCAGAACTTCATCCATCGCAACAACATCCATCAACTCCAACAACAACCACCACCAGCCAATCCCAACCAACACAACCAACCATCCCAACCAACCAACCAACAATGTCTCCCTCCCGCAAAGCCCTCATCAGCATCACCTCCGCCAGCGCCACCCTCTTCCAAGGCACAGAAACAACCGGCCTCTTCATCAGCGAAGCCCTCCACCCCTACACCGTCCTAACAGCAGCCGGCTTCGAAGTCGACCTCGCATCCGAAACCGGTTCCTACACGCCCGACTGGCTCTCCCAGCAACCCGACTTCCTCAACGGCTCCGACCTATCCACCTGGAATAACGCCAGCAGCGACTTCCGCCGGAAACTCGATAATATGCCCAAAGCCTCTGAAATCGATGCATCGCAGTATGGAGTCTTCTACGCGTCGGCGGGGCATGCGGCTCTGATTGACTATCCGACGGCGGGGGCGTTGCAGGGGATTGCGGAGCAGGTTTGGGCGAGTGGGGGCGTTGTTGCGTCGGTTTGTCATGGGCCTGCGATTTTCGCGAATGTCTTGGATCGGGCTACGGGTAAGCCGGTTATCCAGGGGAGGAGGATTACGGGGTTTACGACTGAGGCCGAGGAGACGATGGGGATTATGGCGGAGCTTAGGAGTTGGGGGTCGGAGATGGTGGAGGAACTTGCTGCGAGATTGGGGGCGAAATGTGAGTTTTACCTTATTATCTGTATCTGCAGTTGCATTTGCATTTGCATCTGGATATGCGGGGAATGATCTTTGGGACTGACTTGGATCTAGATGAGCGCTCTTCTGGGATTTGGGATGACTTTCATGTTGTTGATGGGCGGCTGGTTACTGGACAGAACCCTGCTAGTGCGGCATCGACTGCTAGAGCTGTTGTTGAGGTTTTTGAGACGCTGTAGATGAGGTTGGATGTTGGATTTGGAGGATTTGTATTGGGGTTTGCTTGTTATAAGTTAGATAGCATGCGTTATTTCGTGCGTTTAAGCTGATCTCTCTTGATACTATGCTTGTTTTTAAGATTGCAAGAATGGATCTATTGTATGTCTTTTTAGAAGAGAGTCTGGTTATATCATGTATCCGAAATGTCTCTTATAAAGATATAGATATAGGGATATCATAGCCGAGTTAAAGTATAAAGAAACTTGGAACAATAGGAGGAAGTTGTGTGTGACCGTGTACATAAAGAGGGTTTCACTATAAAGGGGATAATGAATCAGACTTTTTCGTATCGTATGTTGAAAGGCTCGAGGCTCAGGGTTCTATCTTCGTTCTCCGTAGAAAGGATAGTCATATAAAGGCATTGTAAAACAAGGAAGCAGATGTAAAAGAATAACCAGATCCACCTTTTAGAATAACTATAAATACCATACCAATCCACAAACCATTATATCCTCCATTTATACTACTACTACTACTACCACATATAGCTCACCACCCCTCAAATGACCCAAACAGTCTACATCGGAGACCTAGACAAGTTAGAACTCCTATGCGCTCTCTGGAAGAACTCCAAGCCTGCTCCCCTTTCCACGACGAGTAGTGGTGGTAACCCAGCAGCAGCCGAATTCCACAAGGAAGAGGCACGGCATGAGGCAGAACGATCAACGTGGTCTTTTGATGACTGCCAGGGTCGAGTCATCCAGGCCGACCTGTCAGCAGACGAAGTCAACCCTGTTGCATATGATCGTGACAACAAGCCAACCTTTGCTGAGGTTGCTGAAGCTGTCCGACAGAGCCAGGTTGTGTGGGTAAGTGCCTCTGGAGGGGTGGGTAGATATCGAGTGCTTATTGTGTCAGAGAAATAGGTTATCTATTTTATATGTCTGTCTTGTTGGTTGGGAATTAATTGTGTAGTTGATAGGGAGGTAGAGGGTTTATTCATTCCTTCTAGATCTTAACACTATTAGAGAATCGGAATTGCCTATCTGAAGCTATAAATCAAAATATTTATCATTATTTATCTCTCTGCAATACAAAGAAATGCCATGCTAGAATATTCATAGAATCTGTAGAACTGGAGGAGAATATTCTACGTGCATCTTTGCAGGTTCTCTAAACAGAGATTACCACCTCATCTACGACACTTAAAGTGGTGACAATAATCTGTGACGTTAAAGGAAAAGAAAGCTGTATTATTTCAAGCGTCCAAGCGGTTGGGCTGACATGGCGGACAACAGTGGGAGCTGGAAGGAAGCCAGACAATCCACACTCTTTCTTGGCTTAAAGTCCCAGCCTTGTCGATTGCGCTAAAAAAGAATAAAGAAGAAGAAAACTGTTCAAGGCAGTCTCCTCAAAATCAGACTTCTTCAGCAATGCCTTCTACCTGTGGCCTTAAACCAACCCTAACCCACAACTAATTAATCACATACCCCCCATCAACAACCATAGCATGCCCCTGCACAAATGATGCCCTCCACGAGCTCAAAAACAACACACAATCCGCCACCTCTCTTACATCCCCCATCCTCCCCATCGGCGCAATCCCCACCGACCCCGCCAACCCCTCATTCACAACCCCCTCAGAAGAAGTAGTCATGTCCGTCGAAACCAGCCCGGGACAAACACAGTTCACGCGGATCAGGTCTTTCGAATAGTCAATCGCGTCGGCTCGCGTCATCCCGATAACTGCTGCTTTCGAGGCACAGTATGCCGAGGCGCCTGGGCGGGATACAATCCCTAGCTGTGACGCGACGTTGACTATAGATCCGCGCTGCGGTGGTCTGCGCCATCTACTACTACCTTGCGGACCGGTAGTAGTAGCAGCTGTATCTTGTTCCGAATCTGGAGATGGTAGCGGCTCCTGGCTAAGCATAACCCTCAAAACAGCGCGTGAACAAAGCCAAGCAGCGCGGGAATTGACATTATTGATGAAATCGAATTCCGAACTCGGGACGTCGATTGAGCGGTTAAATGGTTTCGAAACGCCCGCTACATTGACGAGGTAATCGATACGGCCGAATGTGGCCTGTGCACCGGTGATGAACTCGTCGATGAATGATTCGGAGGTGATGTCGCCGTATAGAGAGAATACTGTTAAGCCTAGAGACCCGAAGTGGGTGAGCAGGGACTGGTGGAGGTTGGTTAGTTCTGAGGAGAGAATGTCTGTGATTGCGAGGCGGCGACAACCGGATTCAACAAATGCTGTGGCAATGGCAGCGCCGATTCCTGGATCTTAGTGTTTAGTATGAGGGGTAGAATGGGGTTTGTTTGTGCGGTGTACCTCGTGCTGCGCCGGTTACGACTGCGACACCTGGCAAACTGTCCATTTTGCGCTGATTTCTTGATTAAAGGATGGGCGGATGATGGAGTAAATGTAGTACCTGATAGTTTGGGTTATCAGATGCAAGGAGGTCATAATCTAGTGGCGAGTGGTGACAATTCAAGCAAGGGTCAATCTGTGGTTGCATTCCAGCCCCGCGTTGAATAGGCTGCACTGCCCTCGGATAAGAGCCTTGTCATTGGGCCGTATGCACCCGTAGTCATCAAAGGGCATGCCTACCTTCGGGAGTCATTGGAATATCTAACGCTGTATCATTGGCCGCTTTTGAACAGCCTAATACTGCTAAAGGGTATAAGTTGGCGTGGAGGGATCAGGCGTAGCTTTAGCCTTAATCCCAAAGACATAACCCTAATTCGCCATCTGCACCCAGCAGCCATCGTCACTAGGATACTTCGGGCTCCATCATGTCAAATTTATGTCTGGTTTCTATTTTACCATGCATGAATTTACACATTCTCATGGACACAGGGAACTCCAAGCTTCATGACTTGGTCAGGGGCTACTATAAAACATTGTTGACGAAGCCGGAGAGTAGTTGACCACGGGTAAATATGACGTCCTTGTCACTACTTTTCTCTTCGTAACACTGAGTTAATTAGTAATAGCCCTAGTATTACAAGCAGGTTCCATATAGTTAGACCTCTAGTTGTAAGAGTGCGGCTACAATAAGGATGACCAAATATAATGCATGCTACTACCACTGCTACTGCTCAAAGCTGGCTATTGAAAACATCTCGCCTATACTGAGATATAGAGTTAGCACCTACAGTTCGGAAAATTAGCATGTGCCCAGTAATAGTACCACCAGCTTCTTCTAGTTCAAGCAGACAATGTCAAAGCATCGTCCTTCGTTGGTTTAGATTAAACCTGGAGGGTCGCCCAGCAAAGGCAATACTTGGGGCGATGTGTCATAAATTCCACTTCTCCAACTTGAAGGCAGTGTCGGATTCAAGTTCCAGTTTTCTTAGGCCCACTGGGCTTGGAAGACTCCTCTGGTAGTCTATAAACACACAATATATCGTGTCTTCACTTGAGTTAAAACAGATAACCGCTCCAAATGGATCAGCATATTGTCAACTTCTTTATCCATTATGTTATACACGGCAGAGACATACCCGCAACTTCTGTACCACCTCATCTTACTACACGATCTCTACGGAACATCTCGAGCCGAGGGTATAACGACAGTGATACGGATCATACTCTGTTTATCCTAGACAACAATCTATACCAATTGATATGCCGCGTACGTGCTCTTCACTTCCGGGAAAGAAATGAACCAACACCCTCTTCAACTACAATATGCCGAGCGGTGGAACTCTGGTCTGAACTTGACAATTGGACATTCAACGGGGACCTCACATTTCTCGATTACCACACCCTCCACGAGCTTCTGGTTTCCGCGCTGTTCCTCTGGATCCACCTCATGATCCATTCCAACAAACTCGGCAGCGACAAGACCCAGGACCTGGTGGCGGAGGGACTGGAGAAGATCGCAGAGTTTGATGGCTCTCCACAACTCTGCGCCATTCTACTGGTCCCACTCTTCCTTCACGGTGTGGCTAGTGTTGAACGGGGGAACAGGGGTGTTGTAGATGCCCAATTCTCCAGGTTGGAAGAGCGTGTCGATGACGAGGATGAGACTTTGAGAAGCTGCAGAGCAATCGTCCATTGGACTTGGAGGAGATATGATAGCCATGTTACATGCAGCTGGGACTGGGCGGACTGGGTTGAGGAGGATTTACTGTAGTTACATGTTAGTAAGGAGCATGCATACCGTCGTTATGACGGCTGTCCGTGTCTGCGCGAATTTCCGCCATTCATTGGTAATTTAAATCCCTCATTGAGTGCTCGGACGTTAAAGAGCTTCTGGACCAAGGTGCATCGATATTTAGCATTCCCAATTTCTATAGTTAGGTGGCAACATGCCATTTACCTTTGCGCATACCGCGCTCTCTGCGCTTACGGAAAATTTCTCCACATGTTGATCTCCTGCCCCGTATATTCGATGACCGAATAAGATGTCAAAGCGCGAGATAATGGATCCATCTGATTCCATGGATCTTGATTAGGGCCCCACTTTTGGCGAGCCTCGAACAATTCATGTTCAGTTACGGCAGAGTACAATCCATGCCAAGTAGGGCCTGTAACATGCTCGGACTATGTCAAGCCCGAAATCCGAGCACTGGCTCGCAGTCTCGCACGCATGTGATGAATATCAAACTTGCTACTGATAGCTTGATCTGCGTAAACCATCTAGAGCCAATATGTAAGTCATTGAAGTGGGCTACTATGAATCTTTTACATTTTGATTTGAGCTTCTGCAAAAGATCGGGACTGCGCTTTGTCTGAATGTTACCTTGACACATGACTTATGGATCTCTCATTGAAGCACAGAACTCTCAGAATCTCTTTTTAGAATGATTCGTCGGTACTAGAGCCCTTTACCCTGGCAAGATTGTTGAAAGCATGGGTTATCCATCAAGGAATATTATAGTAGATGGTTATTTGTTTTTTGTATACAAGGAAAGAAAAGCGAAGAAAAGAAGTAACAAAGGGCTACAACCTAGGCATGTTTTCACCATTCTCCTGCATACCACTAATCATATTCAAGCACAGAATCTATTACCTAGGTAGGTATACAGACAAGACAACTTCATCGGACCCGTACCTAAATATAGCCAAATTCTGAGTCGGCTCGATGCTGAGCTTGGCTTAGCCGAAGATGATCGCCACCATTAGATCACCATTACCACCGGCAAAGTTATTACCTAGAGAAACAATAAAATATGATTATCATGATTATACACCAGACATATATTAGCAGATGAAGGTACTCACCCGAAACATATCCCTCAGGGGTGGTGCAGCTATCAATAATCTGCTGGACTCCATAGGCGACATCACGGCTAATATGAATTATTATTATCAGCGCCCCATACCTTAGGAAAGTGAAATAAGATGAAGTAACATATTACAAAGAAGTCACCCCCCCAGGCCTATTATTGATGTTGCTGCCCATAATGGCAGTGTTGCCATTGCTACAGAACTCCTGGTTGGTACCACTGACAACACAGTTCTCGGTGCCCCTATTGAAGAGGAAGTCGACGCAGCTTTGAGCTTCGGCGACGGGACGGTAGCCTAGGTCGATGCAGGACACGCGCTTGGTTAGATGCTTTGCGGTGTCGTCGGGGGAGGCGAGGGTGGTGGTTCCGGTTAGGGTGAGGAGGGAGATGAAGAGAGTAGAAAGGGTTGGGGTCTTCATTTTGATTGGATGCGATGTATCTGGGCTTGGGATTGGAAGTTTGTTGTGGATGAAGAATGTTTTGATGATGGGAAGAAAGAGGGAGGGTGTTTGATGCCCTTTATATCTGAGATGCTGTTTAATTGATCAGTATAGGAGTATAGATAGGTCAACAGGGATATTTTATAGGATAGATTAAGGCCCTCGACTTACGATTCGACCAGTGACGGTGAAGAACAGGATGTATTTACTTCAGCAGCATGACTCGCCTATGTCTTCGCCCCCACAATGATCGCCAGGGCCAAGGTAGGGCCACCAGCTAAGATCCACTATACTAACTATTAGAGATGAGAAGTGTCTTTTGACGCTGAACAGCTTAGGTCCTAGTTGGAGGATTCTGTGATGGCTGTGTATACTAGCACAGTATCCAAGCGTTGCAAAGTAACACACTATATGCAATGCCGTCATTGTTCAATCAACTAACTCCGGTGACATGCTCAGGGCAGACCCGAGGTAAACAGGCGCCTATTACTGGATTTCCGGTCTTGTCCTGGAGGTTAGTCCTGCAAGGGTCTAGCTACCATCTTCTGTGTGGCCTACACACTCACTAGTTCTGTTGAGAGTGCTCGGTTAGAGTCTGAATGAGCTACTTTTGTGTGGATACCTTGACTACTATACCAACCGAGCTGCTGCTAGAGCTTCTTCTGTGATCTAGGGCTTGATATGACCTAAGAATAGTACCGTCTGTCTGCTGCAGCTTCTCAAAGTCGGGCCGAGGGCGCTACTAGTAGGACTCCTATAATCTGTCTAAGGATATGTTGTGTAGAGAACATCAGCCATGTTTACAAGACTTAATCAACACTCTGTTCTCTACTGTCTGTCACCCGGACTGGACGTATCAAACTCAACTAGCGGAGGCTAGTAGGGGATAACTCAATAGATGAATATATCTACTAGCAGGCCTCGAGTGATTTGGGGAGATGTCTGTATTGACTATTTTGTAGTCTGTCCATATGGACACCTCGTTCATGGAAGCACTGTTATCTTTACTTATCTACAACCTCCGTGGTCAAGGTTAACTGTAATAGGATATGCTGCACTATTAGAGTTGATTGTCAGAAAACGCCTCTGACAATCAGGTATATAAATCTATAATCCGCTTTGGTATAGCCTAGCAAGGAACTGGAATAGGTGTGAAGGAACTTAGGGGACCTACAGGCAGACACGAGCAGGAAAGGAGCCTATTCGATTCAACCTTGCGGCTTGTTAGTATCTCAACAAGGATCAGATGTGGCCGATGAGATGTATGTCTCCTACCACCGGCCAGAACCACGGTCTAGACCATGGACCTGCGAGATATCAGTGTCAGCCTCGTTACCCCTCCGGTTCCCCTCCCAATATTACTGGCTGTATAGGAAGATAGGTGCCTTTCTCTAGCCTAAGCTACATCAGCTATTCCAAATCAAGGTGTCAGCCTTTAGCGGTACACGGTGAAGAGGGGTATGCATAAAAACCGATGAGTTATTCCAAATCGACGCAGTCGGCATGAAAGCGGACGTGAAGGCGCTTCAAACAATTAACGTCCTCGGCCGCAGCGGCCAAGAAACACTGAGAAGGTTTGGCGGATGAGAGGACCCGCCGCGAGCAGAAAGCCTTTGAGGCAGAAACCAAACAAGAGGAAAAGAAGTCCAAGGATTCCTCCGGGAAATAGGATGCTGGGATGGTTCAGCCATTGTCGCTGCTTCGTCGAACGCTTGCTCTAGCTGTTTATCATATTCTTCTTTGTCCGATTTTTTTGTCATCGCAGACTTGATGAAGTCTAGAGCCCAATACAATGGGACAACCGCGTGAAACTCCTCCTTATGCTCAACGAGATTGGTTTTGCGAAAATGTGGTTGGATGCGCGTTGAAAACACTGAAAATACACCGGTGGGACTGGTAAGCGCAGCTGTAAACCAGAAGGTTCCTGCTTCCCAGCCTTCTTTCATCCTACCGAAAGGCGTTGTCTATCATCAGGGAGCTTTCGTTTTTCGTCGGCCAAGGTATTGATGAGCTCCCCGCACATCTTTCCATACTCCTCTAGCTCTTCTGTTGTTGAAATCCCATCAACAGCTTTGTTTATTAGCCAGATTGGAGTTGCAAGAAACTCAAGTGGTTTAACACATACCCACTCCAGGTCCACTAAGCAGGTGACGTGCCATTCTTCATCGACAAAGATATTGCTTTGGTGAAGGTCGTTGAGCATAAAGATAAAAGGGCTATTCCGGAGCTCAGGTGAAAAGAATGACGGGTATACTGCTCGCATTCCAGTGAAGATAGATTTCTGGTATAGCTAGTCTCCAGTATTATTAATTGCATTTGGCTGATAGCGAATTCAACTATCATGCATGCGGAGAATGTCTACAACATATGAGTCCACACAATCATAAGTACGCTCGCGTGGTATATGTGTGGGGATTTCCTCATTCCCTAAGACTTGGACTTCGATCGTGAGAGGGCGGTTTGTCAAGCGCAAAAATCCACTAGAGTCAATGACGAAGGGTCCGATCGTTGGCAGCGGAATCCGAATCAGACTTAGCCATATCCGAGAGAGATCTCTGAACAGATTGGCTCGCAGTTTCGAATCAGCCTGCTTGTCAGGCCAAGTTTTCGAGAGCATCCCTCCTTGTTTCTCTTCGATGTACTCCGTACTCTATCAGCAGATAGCCCGAACCCTCCACACTGTTATTCATGACGTTAGTGGGAGTTTGGTGGGGGACATAGTCGGTCGTGAAGAGGTCGCCCCAGCCATGAGAGCAGTCGGCGTCGGAGATATTGGAACCATCGGGCAAGGAGCGGTAGGTTTTGAAGTCGGGTAAACTGAAAGTGGTCCAGTCAGCGAGCTCCATCATCAGAGAAAGTAGAAGAATCAGATGGAGACCACACATACTGTCTCTCCGTTCGACGTGGCAAAGCGGTAGAGTTTCGGAGTAGGAATGTCTGACGGTTTGTTTGAAGCCAGGCATATGCTGCGGCCTTGCAACGAACTTTTTCGTCGCCATTGCCGGGTCTAAACGCGTCGCCAACACGCTAAGGAAGGGGAAGCCGAAGTAAAACCCGCTGGCCGCATTTGACAGCGACAGGAATGCATACGTTGAAACTGCCGTGATACCACTCCTTTACCTCGTCCATGCTACATTGATCTGGTGATTTGAGGTTCAAATGGTGGGCGACGATAGTTTCGACCCAGGTGCGGCGCTGCAAAATACGCGTTAAAAATTCCACCCTTTGCTCAGGGTATTTCAATCGTTGAGGATATTCACCTCTTGTTTTTGGCGTAAGAGTAGGAGATTTCCCCACGAAGGGTTTCACGCTTTTTTGTCATTGTGAGATAAATCTGGATGTTGTCGAGAAGTCAGAAGGAAAAGGGGGAAACAAAGAAGTGAAGCTGCTGCAAGGCTGAAACATGTGATATCAGTATAGGTAGCAGCAGTATACCCCGCGTCTGGGGCCCCAGAGGATCCAGCAGAGTGTGAAGTTCGAACAGAGGTCTCGCTTTTGAAAAAATGTAGTTAAATGTATAAGGCAGCCCCATAGTCATGTCTCTACTGCGTTACATTGACCTGTTTCGACCTCTAAGTTGCCTGTAAGGGAATTTGCGCATTATGACCAAGACACTCACGTGGTCTAGGCACAGGTTTGTTTGCTCGTAGCAAAAGTACAACATCGTCAACCACTCTCGCCTTCCTTACACCCATGCCTAACTGACATGGCTACTCTCGACTCGCTCAAGTGGGCTCTTAGGCAGAAAGCCACGGCAGCAGTGTCATCTTCAAAGCAGCCATTGTCCGACACACAGTACAGCGCTGGCTTCGATCTTTTGCTGCGGGGCTCAGGATGGACGACCTACCAAGACTTCATAGTCCCTCAACTATCTCAGCT
Organism: Aspergillus cavernicola; assembly: GCA_027569065.1. Lineage (NCBI taxonomy): Eukaryota > Fungi > Ascomycota > Eurotiomycetes > Eurotiales > Aspergillaceae > Aspergillus > Aspergillus cavernicola. The sequence goes on along the minus strand of JAPDEK010000077.1, from coordinate 47,962 downwards.
GCTTGTCCCTCTCTTCAACTCGCGTATCCAGATCTCAGTGTTAGAAATCGGACCCGGCCCGAGGAGTGTCCTTGGATATCTGCCCGTCCATCTCAGACAGAATATTACAAGATACGCTGCATTTGAACCTAACAACCTGTTTGCTACAAGGCTGGAAGAATGGCTTTGCTTTACCTCCGAGGCGAAGTCCCCGCTGCCCTGTCTGGAAAGCCCACCCGACATCCATCGAACCCCATTCGTTTTGAGCAGTAACACAAGGAGCGATGAAAAGTTCAACGTTGTACTATTCTGCCACAGCATGTACGGCATGAATCCCAAAGCCGGGTTCATCGAGCGCGCGCTGGAAATGCTTGTTACGCAACCCGGAGGCGGAATGGTGGTGGTTTTTCATCGCGACGGGACCCTACACATCGACGGATTAGTGTGTCATCGAACGGCTTCTTTCCCTACTGGGGTCGTTCGCGTGGCAGACGATGATGAGGCACTAGACTGTCTTTGTCCTTTCATCGCGGGTTTTGTCATGCAGGATGTGGAGGCGGACAAGGCTATGCGAGTCGAGTGGCGTGAGGTGTGTCGCGCCTTGAGCTATCATGAGGAAGCCCACCCGGGTCATCTCTTTTACAGCTCGCCCAATGTCATGGCGGCTTTCACCAAATATGCGACCACGTTGCCAGAGCTGACGGCACAGGTGCCATTGGTGATGGGAGACAGGGCGGTTAAAAGTCGGGAAGCTCGCCTCCACCATCCTGCTTCGATTGTTAGGCCGACAGAGGTCCGACACGTCCAGCAGTGCGTTAAATGGGCTCTAAAGCACGGGGTCGGCCTGACCATTCTTGGCGGAGGTCACAGCGGTCACTGTCTATGGCCCAACATTGTTTCGGTCGACATGGGTGCGTTTAACAAAATACACATTCTCACGGCCGGGGAGGACGGAGAATCCGATCCCTTGGTCGTCGCCGAGACCGGCTGCAATACAGGGGATATTGTCCGGAAGGCCATGGTGGCAGGTGTGACAGTGCCCTTGGGGTCTCGTCCAAGTGTAGGCGCGGGACTGTGGCTGCAAGGCGGCATCGGACACCTGGCTAGGATGTACGGGCTCACGTGCGACGCCATCGTCGGTGCCGTGGTGGTCAGCGTCGACTCTGGCCAGGTCCTCTGCGCCGGCCATGTCCCAACCAAACACCGACCAGCCGGTGCCGTGCGTCCGGAAAACGATCACGATCTGTTATGGGCGATCAAAGGCGCTGGAACCAACGTTGGCATCGTAGTTAGCGTTACTTTGAAGGCTTACGTGGCTCCGACTTACTTGACTCGAAACTGGATTGTCCCGCTAAGCGACAACGTCGAAGCGCGGCTCAGACTTAGCGAATTTGATGAATTCGTGGCTAGCAAGCTCCCCCGGAACGGTTCTGCGGATGCGTATCTGTACTGGGACAAGGGCCAGCTACATCTTGGCGTGACTATGTTCCAATCCATTACGACTAGCCTCACCTTTGAAACACCCATACCCATGCCCGGATCCGTGGGCAAATTTCAATGGCCGGGAGACAATGTCAAGGCCGTGGACAGTGTCGGTATGTTTGAGGCCGAAATGTACATGTCCGGAATGCACGGCGGACACGGCGGCGGCAAGACCTCCTCCTTCAAGCGATGTTTATTCTTAAAACGCATCGGAGCAGTGAATATCGCCAGCACCTTAATAACGGCCGTTGGGACTCGTCCCTCGCCACTCTGCTATCTCCATCTACTACAAGGTGGCGGAGCGGTCGGCGACGTGGCGGCCGATGCCACTGCTTTCGGCTGTCGAGACTGGGACTTTGCATGCGTGGTGACTGGTGTCTGGCCCCGCGACCAAGATGGAACTGAAGTCGCTCGAGCTGCTGTGCGGTGGGTATACAACGTCGCCAGCAACTTGTTGCCCTTGTGTAGCGGAGTTTATGGCGCAGACCTCGGGCCGGACCCGAGAGACGTTCCCCTGGCGGCCAAGGCTTTCGGACCGAACCGGCCGCGCCTAGCCCGTCTCAAGCATAGCTTGGACCCGCGCAATGTGCTAGCTTATGCCTGCCCGCTCCCCAAAGCGCCGTTGGAACAGAAGCTCATCATTCTTGTCACAGGCGAAAGCTGCGCCGGCAAGGACTATTGCGCCGACATTTGGGTCTCTGTGCTTACCACATGCACTGAGAAAAGTCTCACGGCGCGTGCAGTTAGCATTAGTGATGCAACTAAGCAAGAATACGCAGCGGCTACCGGTGCCGACCTGAACCGCCTGCTTCGGGATCGTACCTACAAAGAACAACACCGGCCAGCGCTGACGGCCTTTTTCCAGGACCAGGTGCGATATCGACCTCGGCTACCAGAGGAGCATTTTCTAAATGTGGTGTACGGCGTGGTAGATGTGGATGTGCTGCTGATCACTGGGATGAGAGATGAGGCACCAGTCGCAGCGTTTTCACATTTGGTGCCAGACAGCAGACTGCTTGAGGTTCACGTCAAAGCTAGCGAAAAGACGCGCCGGACTCGCCGAGGTGACGACAACGAGCATAACAAGGACAACCACAAGGACAGGTCCAATGCAACGGCCTTGAACTACCGTCCAAGTCTCATCTTTGATAATGACTCGGCTGGAACCGAGCCGGTAGAAAGGCTTGCGGAACAATACCTACTTCCATTGTTCGACAAGGACCTCCAGCGTCTGGCCAACATGGTACGCCCGGTTCCTGACTTTCCACGCCCTGGCATCGAGTTCCGCCACGTGCTCGACATCTCCCAGCAGCCGGGCGGGCTATCCCTGTGCACATCTTTGCTGCAAACTCACTTCACCGGTGATTGGGCCAAAATTGACGTGATCGCATGTTGCGAGGCTGGCGGCTTTGTCTATGCGTCGGCGTTGGCCTTGCGGGTTGATATCCGGTTGGCGCTGATTCGCGAAGCCGGCAAGCTGCCTCCACCCACCGTTTCTATCCTCAAGTCCACATCGCATATCTCGTCTTTGGAATCTAATGATTCAAAAGAGAAGAGGATTGAGATGGACCGAGATTTGATCCTCAGAGGGGCATCGGTGATGGTGGTGGACGACGTGCTTGCTACGGGGGAGACACTTTGTGCGGTGCTGCAGCTATTAGACGAAGTTGGTATCGGTACTGAGGATGTCAGCGTCATGGTCGTGGCTGAGTTCCCTGTCCACCGTGGCCGGGAACTGTTGCGCCAGCGTGGCTTTGCGAAAGTAAATATTCAAAGCCTTTTGGTTTTTGGTGGTGCTTAGGAGAGGAACTTGGGCTCTTGGGCTCTTGGAATCTTAGATTTCTTTCTTGTATTTCTTCTTGAAGATTGCCTTAACTATTAAATGCTTAGATCGGAAGACATTAATCAAATGATTTTTACTGCATTCCTACCAGATCAATGCAGAAGTGCGTCCCTATCTACATACTACATGGCCGCTTGCTCTTCTTGAATATCTCGGATCAGACCACATCACCCAGATCTCAAAATGCATACACGGTCTTGTTATTGGCAATTGCCTCACTCGCCTGTCTAGGAGGGTAACTGCTCCAGCCTGTATGCTGCCAGCAATTCTTCCCAGTGGACCGAGGACTCTAAATCACATTCTAGATAAATAGTTATAGTATTATTATTGATATAAAAGGTATAGTATCAGTAGTCTGACATGTAGACGCTAATAAAATCAAAAAGAGGTTCAAAAATGCTCCAATATAGGATCCTTCTCGAGATACTTCTTTATCAACGCCATGCCCTTCGTCGGAGCACTAAAATCACACCAGTATCCCTCTTCGGTTTGACACATGATTACCGTTAAATCTACCGAGCCCTATTAGTCAATTCTTTGCAGGATACATAGTTAAAAGAAAGGAATGAGTGAAACTGACATCGGCCTGGCATCTTCAAAAACCTGCTCTGTCCAAGAACCATCATCTTTTTCTTCTTCTTCTTGTTCGGTTCATCAACGCCCTCTTCCTCCTCCTCCTCCTCCTCCCCCCCATCTATCTTATAAATCTTGCGACTCGGAAAAGATCTAACCCCTTCCACGCAAGACACCAGTTCGTCGTGCCGTAATTTCGTCCGAATGGCTCGCAGACATGGATTGTTTGGCCCCGCCGGACCATTTCCCGAGTTACGGCGGCGCCGATTTCTATTTCCTCCGGCTGTGTGTCCCGAGTGATGATTTTTCAGCTTTGGTATGCTATCTCGCTGGCTGGTGTTGATGGGTCGATTCGGAAATGCTCGGCTCCGTAATGTTTGGAGTTGTGGATGAATCTGTGTTGTTGGTCTTCGCTCATGAGTGCTAATCCTCTAGATTTCTTGTCGTGCATACGCGAGAACTGCAGATTGTATACAGAGTCAGTTGAAATCTCCATAATATATATCGCAAGAGAATATGAACATACCTTCGTCAAAACCCCAAGAATAACGTCCCCACTACTAATCCCCGGTTCAACCCCATATCTCTCCCTCACCTCCATGGAATACCGCTCCCGAAGGACGTGCAAAACCCCCCGCGGAAAGAAAACAATATGCGACTTTTCCTTCGGATGCAAAATCCAGTCCGGGAGAAGACCCAAACTCACCAACGGATACTCCAGTCTCCGTCTCACATGCGGTCTCTCCTTTCTAAACAGTTGCTTCTCCGGAACATCAGCGTAGTTCTTCCCATCGTCTAACACGTCCTCGTCATACCCGACCATTTGAGCGGGTGGTTCACTCCGCGTAAGACCGAGCCATGCTCTCATGATATTTGTGACGCCGAATTGATCGGAGAGGACATGGGGGCAGCTGGTGGCGATGACTGTTGCGTCTGTGAAGAGCGATAGGTGGACGTAGAGCATCGGTGTATTCGGTGGTTCGTCTTTCTGCTCGTAGGGCCATGTAGCTGGGCGAACGAGACGGTCAACCTCGGCCATTGAGTGGAGGAAAGTTAAGCGGTTTTCAGCCGGTGGGGGGTTGTGGAAGATGCTTAGTTCGGGGCATTTGTCTATGGAATGGTCGAATTCGGTGAAAGACCAGTTGAATAAGGCGTAGCCCTTTTCGAAGGTGTGGGGGAGGTGGTATTCCAAGCGTCTGTCTTTGGGTCTGGATACCAGGCGCGCGCCGAGTTTGCGCCAGTGGTCGCGGATTAGACGGTCGAGGGCATCTTGAGGGTGGGTTCGTCGTGGCGGCCGTCGATGATGAAGCAGTTTAGACTGCGGATGTTGTTGATGGCTTTTTGCTGGTCATTGAGGCTGACTGGTATTACCTCCATGGTGATATTTCAAGTACTTGACTTGAGAAAAAAGAATGCAAGATCCTGTGCTGTCAAAGTTGACTGGGCAGAGAATCAATTTATCTTCCCACTGCTCTCTGAGGTCTCATACTCTTGACCTGGGATTTAGCTGCAAAAGTGGAGTGATACTAGCCGACCCTGAAATTAGGTCTTTAACTCAGCAGGAGGTTAATTCGCTGCATGGATGTAACAACAATTGACGTAAACTGAGAGTATTTGGCGGTCTTTGGTCTTCGACGAAGGGGAAACACTTCCAGCTTCCCTCAGTAGTACACTAGGATCGCAATAAGTTACCAGAGCCAGGAGAACCAGCTTCTATAGAAAAGTAAGAATTCTCTACGGGCAATTTGATTGGCCGAGTCAAATTTGAACAACATCATGATGTCAATGAGCTCCAGGCGATCCAGTCCCAAAACGGAAATCCACCAGATGTCCACGGAGACCACGGAGACCACGGGATTCAGGGCGTCCACGCGGTGTGACCCAGACTACAACCAGATAATTTCAGGAAGACTATGATAGTTTACAGGACTTGGAGAGCAATTCATCTAGAATTTTAAGGTGCAAATTTCCGTATCCCCCCTACCCCCAGATGACCATTCAACCAAGCAACAAAAACCCTCTCCAACTCACACGGCTTATTGATCCGCAGAACCCGATTTAAAATCATATGTTCGTGCATTTCGCCTGGAACCATCACCGAGCAGGTCTGGACATGATGCTCTTGTAAAACCCCACATAGACTCTGTATGTCATCCCGGAATAACTCGTCTTCTCCGTGTGAACATGCGGTCCACAGGTACAGTTTCCCACCATTCTGCTGGTGCGGTTAACGGACTATTCCAGTAGTCTGGTCCGATTTCGCCTAGGAAGTTCTTCGCCCAGTAGGCGAGAGCATTGGCGCTCAGGATGTACTTGTGCTGGTTGGATACCATGGACTCGGAAGATGAGTTCATATTGACCCACGGGGAAACGAGGAAAGCGGCGGAAAGGCGTCCTGGGAGGTCTAGGGAAGGTACGCGGGGATTCGGATGGCTGAGGTGTAGCAAGAGACTGAGTAGTAGGTGGGTGCCGGCGGAGTCACCGAGTAATGTGATTGCTGACGCGGGGATATTTTCGTGGTGCAGGAGATGGGCTATCAATGATACAGCTTGTTGTAATTGACGGGGATAATTGTTTTTGTGTCCGGAGGCAAGACCATACTCTAGGACAACAACGCAGATGCCATTCTGAGAAGCTTCTGTAGGGTTAAAGCCAAATGCAAACAGAATATGCTCGGTCAACGCAGGTGTCGCATAGCCACCACCGTGGAAGAATGGACTTTTTGGTCTGGCTCATAGCACGGTTGACCGAGCTTCAGAGCGACGATGTTGCTAGGAAGAAGAATCTTTAAGAATGGGATGTCATATCTTGCGGCAAATTTCGCACAAGTTCGGGACGTCAATGGGAGTAATTTTTGAATCTCAACAACTGACAGCCCGCTCTGGTAATCGCGCATTCCAGCGAAGGTGATGTACTCATAGAACGACAGGCCATGGTTTCGGACACGCAAAAGTGCTCCCACGGCTTTGAAAATAAGAACCACGGCTATTGCTGTTTAGTAAGAGTCATTGTCTCATGTAGCTTCATATCAGGGAAGGACTACAACATACTGATGCCTATGAGCTTGGATAAGGTCAAGAGCCTATGAGCGGCACGCGCGTATATCGACATCTCATCAAAACAAATAGCAAATATGATAATAGTACAGGAGCTGCCAGGAGAACACCTGCAGTACTGTAACCAAGCTAGTAGTAGAGGATGAAAGGGGGTAACTTTTGTTACTGCCTTGCTGCTTCATTGTTTGCTTGAAAGCCAGCTTTTACCCTATACCCGTCGTGTGGCAGACTCACGGCGCTAAAGGCGCCATGTAAATGCTTCATGGGCTTTTGCCAAATAGTTGTTTAGATATTGCTTGTTGAGAAGGACATGAGAAGTGCATGAGCACAGATAGCTGACTAAGGCCTTTTGTGCATCAACTTATGAAAACTGTGTAAAAAGCTTCAACGATGCAATCCAGGATTCAGAAGCTGTTCACTCGCCAATTGGCAATGAATGACTCGGATCTAAATGCAGACACTCTACCATCCCGGATTGCTGCCCTAGTACATTCGCATTTCGATGGTCTGCCAAAACGCAGCAAGCCTGTCTTTCGAGATGATGGGACAGCCGAATGGATTCCCATGACGGGGATCGTGCTTGTCAAGGGTGAGTTATTCCTGTTCATCTAGTACGGAACATTTTTATATGAGCTACAGAGTATATATGAGGTGAGTCTATCACTGTCCGTCCTCATCCATACCTCAAGGGTGCCGTGCTAGTGAAACTGAACTGATATTGATCAACTCTTAGTCAACTAACAGCTTCAAGGCGAGAATACCCCATCAGAGACATTAACCTGTGTTGCCGTTACGTATGATTCTACTCAGCTAAACCCTATATCTGAAAGCAGAAACAAATTAACAACCCTAGGACCGGCGCGAAATGTCTCCCTGCAAGCCAGATCCCCAATTGCAAAGGGCTAGTCCTGCACGACTGCCACGCAGAGATATTAGCCATGCGTGCATTCAACTTCTGGCTTCTATCCGAGTGTCATAGTCTCCTTGCACAAGAGAACCATTCAACGAGGGATAGAGATTCCCCTGTTTCACTTTCGCCATATATCCGTCGACGCCAGCAACATCCACAGTGGAAATCAGCAACAACGCCCCCATTCGAACTCCACCCCGACATCAAAATCTACATGTACTGCACCTGCGCCCCATGCGGCGACGCGAGTATGGAACTCACCATGGCGGCGCAAGACGATCCAACGCCGTGGTCCGTTCCAGCTCCGAACCCTTCAGCATCAGATCTAGCCACCAGTACAGAATCGCAACTCCTAGATGGCCGCGGGCATTTCTCAAAACTGGGTATCGTCCGCCGCAAGCCAGCTCGTGCAGATGCGGAGTCAACAAAGAGTAAATCCTGCTCGGATAAAATTGCCTTGCGGCAGGTGTCGGGTTTGCTCAGTTATGAGACGAGTTTGTTGGTTGTTCCGACGGGGAATGCGTATATTGCGGGATTGGTTCTTCCGAAGGAGGAGATTAGTCGGGTTGGGTGTGCTAGATGTTTTGGGGAGGAGGGGAGGATGAAGGATCTAAAAGGGAGGGTGTGGTCGGTTAGTGACCAGACTAGAACTGGGGATGGAGTAGCTGAGAGTACTCATACTACTAACAGTCAATCCGAGAGTCAGTATTGCTACGAATTCCGCCCATTTGAGATCTTATCGATTCCAACCGAACAGCTCAAAACCCTATGGCCGTTCAGGAAGCCCAAGAGCAGTGATCCGGTTCCAGAAGGACAGCTGTCAAAGGCCGCCACGATGAAGAAAAGCAAACCGGGCACCATATCAGCAGTATGGGTCAGAGCTTCCACGCCAATTCCGGAAAGGGTCGACCAGCCTCCAAGTACCGTCATTGCTGATAACGGGGCCAAGACTCTGCCTGTCCTCCAGGGCTCGAAAACCGGCTTATTCGAGAATCTCATTAATGGCGTGAGGCAGGGCCATAAGGCGTCCTCGGTAGGTGTGCGTGGTGCATCGGCGCTCTCGAGGGCGAAATTATGGAGTTATTATAAGGAAATCGTGATGTCTAGTTCTTTACTTTCAGGGAATTTTACAGATGAGGGAGGGGAGACTGATGCCAAAGCTGTATCTCTGCTCCAGGCATCAACGTACCGCGAGTTCAAAGAGAGTGGAGTTTTGACGGAGTGTATCCGGGAACGGAAAAGTGCTCTACAGAGCGCTAAAGAGGTTTTAGAGGGATGGGTGCCTAATTCAGGAGACGAGGACTGGGGTCTAGATGTTCTTGTTGATTCGAAGAAACGGAAGCGCTGAGTTTCAGCAATAATTAATGATAATCCGAATTACACAGAATGGCCGTGGACATGAACTTTTATTAGTCACGTCTTATCTATAGTAGACAAGTAATACGGCGAATAAGTCGATAGTTGACCAATCGACGAGAATTAGTAGATCCCTGGGATGATGCGGTTGCGGACATGGGAAGTATATCGGTCCCAATCCTTCCCATACTTTCTCTTGCACTTTTCTTCGTCACGTCGTTCACGGTGGATGAGGAGGACGCCAAAATAGATCAAGAAGAAATAGGTGAAGATCAGCGCCCAACCACGAGATTCAGGAGTCTGCACAGCCTGCTTTTCAAGCTCGCCTGTAGATGGGTTCACTGTTTGGAGAATGACATAGCCGGAGATCCCCGTAGGCAGGGAATACGACCAAGACATGAGCCAATCACCGAGATAGTTGATATGACGAGCAAGACCCCACCAACCTGAGGTCATCAGCTTGGATCCGTGAGCGGTCTCGATATACTTGATGTGCTTGACGCGGGGGTCGTTGGGATCGGTGCGGAACCGGTTCTTCTGGTTGTTGGCGCCGCGAAAGATGATGTATCCCGTAGCTGTCACGGCCAGGACAAGTGCAATCCCCTGCAAACCTAGCTGGTTGGGGAAAATGGCAAGGTACCTGGTTTGGAAGTTGTATATGAGAGGGACCCAGGCAAGGTCGCCAAAGGAAAGCATGTACCCAAAACCGTCCATGATCACGTCCATGGTGGTCAGAAGGGCCGGTTCCATGTAAAGCCCGTCGAGAACGTAAAAGGCTTGGAATGCAGTCGAGATAACGATGGAGTCCGTGATATATCCGTAGGTTCTGTACTGGCGAGCGATATTGGACAAATTCATGATGATCCACCCGAGCAACCCAGGTCGCATCTCACACCAGACCTTGATATCGATGGTTCGGGACGCCTCGCTGACAAATGGTATCGGTAGACGCACCCTGGGGTTCAGCTCGCGTCCAATGAAGAAATCGTATAGCACATTGCCGGAGTGGCCGCCTGGAGCCAACTGCCGAAGCTCAGGGTTGGGTTGGCCAGGTGCAGGGACGGAAAAGCTACGCGCGTAGACAAAGAGAGCGATTGACCAGGAAATAATCAAACTGGAGGTAATGACCTGGAGATAATTGTCCCACAGGAAGACCCAGACCACGAAGTCTCCGCCGTCCAAGTAAGTGCCGGCAGCCAAGCCCGAAAGAATCAGCATAGCGGTGGGGAAAGCTGTTGACCGAGTCAGAATAGGCGATCAAGTTTCCAGCCAGACGAGGTATTACCATTGAATTTGTATCGGAGCCTTCCTCCACACGCCAGTTCAGTGCCCTCTACCTCCTGTCCTGGAAGCACCACGTACAAGACCAGCTGGAGCAGGTAATAGCTCAGAACCCACAGAAACACCTTCGTATCGTAGAGCGCGCGAACACCTCCTTCGGGCCAGCCAACTTCTTCCTTCAACTGGTCAATCGTAAGGGTGGAGGGGTGCAGTAGGGACGGCGCAGGGCAGCCGGAGACATCGTTGCAGAGGAAGGTGAAGCCGTAGAGAAGGACAGGGAGGCCAAATATGATCGCAAAACCGCCGTAGCTATAAAAGTCAGCGCGCAATCCAAAACATTTATTGAAATTTCAGACAAACCGTACGGGCCGCAGAATTCGTAGCCTCGTTTTTCTGGAACAGGCTGTATCGGGACAGAAGTCTTGGAGTCTTTTTTGGATGCCATCTTGGCGAGTCAGGAGGTGAGGACAAGATTTTGATTGAGACTTGAAAGTCGAGACTCGAGACCGGGTCTAGTATTTATTTTAAGTCTTGAGGGAGAGATCTCCAGGAACATCTGAGGCCGGATCGTCAGGAGCCGATTGATTCGCAGTCCGCGGGTGGCGAGTAGACTAGTACTACTAAGGAGTAAGGTACTGTACTGTGTTACAGTACAGTTGGAATGGAGCCTAGATTGAGAGCCTCCGCATCGGCAGAATTGCGACGTTTCATCTCCTAACTTGGAAGGATTCCTCTCTGTCCTCTTTTAATTCTATCATTTATCTCTTGTCATCACGTTCTCTGCATTTCCTTTATCTCTCTATGATCTATTGCCTTCTTGCTTGTTGATTCCCATCCGCCGACTGCCGCTGGGCCCATCCCCGCGATGAAGTCACCACTCTCCTTCCTCAGCTTCCTCCTCGCCTCCACCTCTTTGACCTCTGTTTATGCCGCGCCCGAGTCTTCCGACTCAAAAGACGACCTAGAATCGTGTATTGCGCGCTCTCCGACATCAGGCCTATACTATGACCTGAGCAGCCTAACCGTGCACCCCCCTCCGACCGACAGCGACAAGTCGCGCAAACACATCCGAGATGAAAGCTGGCATATAAAGGGCTACGATTACAATGCTAATTTTACATTGAATATCTGTGCGCCGGTAATCGAGCAGCTTACAGACGTGGTGGGGGTCGAGGAGAAGTTGTGGCAGAATGTCAGCGCATACTATCAGAAGGAAGGGAAGACATATTCAATCGGGTTCGTCGCCTCCCTCTGTAACAGGTGGGATCATGGCTGATACATTCTAGGCAACAAGCGTCTAAACCCTTCTTCCGAGGCCGTAAGCTTGTCATGAACTACACCGACGGCTCCCCGTGCGATGGCGATTACATAGGAAAGGGCTCACATACCAAGTCAACGATGATTTCGTTCCTGTGCGACCGCGATGTATCCTCATCGCTCCCCACACTTTCGTTTGTTGGCACCATGGATCAATGCGCTTACATGTTCGAAGTCCGGAGCTCCACCGCTTGTGGTGGTTATTCACATGATCCTGCTGGGCAGGGTCTTTCTCCGGGTGGAATATTTGGCGTAATGTGAGAACTTCATACCCGATCTAAACGACACAGCTAACATCGCGTTCTAGTGCTCTCATCGCCGTTGCAGCTTACTTAGTCGGCGGTTGCGCCTATCAACGAACCGTCATGCACCAGCGCGGCTGGAGACAATGTCCCAACTACAGCCTTTGGGCGGGCATGCTTGACTTTGTGAAAGTAAGTCTACTAGCATTGGTACCGTTTCGGCGGTCGCCGCAAAGGCATCGTGACTCGCTCTCGCACAGGGACCCAGGCAATGCAAAGTTACCTATTTCGAGGCTGGATTAACTTGCTTGCTGGTGTCCCTCTTTCACACGCTTATTATTCCCTGTCACTGTCTCTATAGAATGTACCTATATCCCGTGTTGGCCACGGGCCACATCCATCATCACCGCTTCGGTCACAGCTAACAGTCTTCCCGATCGGGAACAAATCTAGGACATGATCATCATCCTGTTCTCCTCTCTCGGACGCATATTCCGGCTCAAACGATCCGCAACCAGATACACACCCGCCGGAAGCACACAACGGGGCCGGTTCGCTGGCGCCCAACGCCGCCCGGACGACATGGATGCCGAAAACCGATTGATAGATCAGTTGGATGAAGAGTGGGATGATTAACGTTTCTGGCCAGGCTATCTCTGGCGATAGACGGACGATGACGGGGACTTATGGGTTTAGGTTCTAATGTACTTTTAGTGTATTGGAGCTACATACGCGACGCATATTATGGGCATGAGTTACGTACGTTATGCTCGTTCTACTATTACCCCGGCGTAATCTGTAGAAATCGTTTTACTTTCGCTCTGGAACTACCTGGCGTATTCTACAGGCGAATAAGCAAGTCAATCACATATGATTATCCATAACTAGTAATCTCTGGGCGCTGAACAGTGAACAGTGCTTAGTGTTGTTCAGCCTATGCAAGCCATCTATACCTACACAGCCTAGCCTGCATTCTTTTCTGGTGATAGAGATCAATGAGCTGAATGGGAATATATCAACTAGCATCATTGGTCTAGTGGTAGAATTCGTCGTTGCCATCGACGAGGCCCGTGTTCGATTCACGGATGATGCATTTCCTTTTTGTTTCTTGACATGATGTTCTCTTTTTTTTTGGCTTGAGATGAGATAGATGCATTTAATGGTATCTACTATCCACAGCTCTTTTAAATATCTGGGCTATATATAAACTTTTGTATTTACTTGGTTGTCTTAATAACAAAGTTAAGTTTAGTTGTGGTTGTTGAGGTAAACAAAATATATATACATCGCCCGTAATAAATTGTTCCTCATGGTGTCTAGAAATAAATAAAAGGAGCGCGAGAGAAAAAAAGTCATATGACATCATGATATTTCTCACTGCTACCATACTACCATACTAACTGATGGACTGACTGATATATATATACATTGCGACCATATCATGCCGAATTTGACTTATTCACCTTCACCATCCATAACCAACTAACTACCCAACAAACCTCGCCAAAACGGAATGCAAATAATAAAATGATTCAAAATGCAGAGATACAAACATATATTCATCGCTATTAGTCAGCCTTCATATCTCATCCATACCCGCCCATGCTATTGCCAAAAGCTGACATATCCGGTGTGCTCCCATCGGGCTGAGGGTTTGCATCAAGACCGGCGCCTGCGCCGATGGGATCGAGGTTGAAAGGGAGGAACCAGGCGCTTGGTTGGTAGAATTCGCCTGTGCCAGATGGAGCATTGGGATCCATCTCGCTGGTGAAGATGCCGCTAGTGTCTGGCGGCGGCGGTACGTCTTGGCCGTTCATTGAAAAAGTGGGTTGGTCGGTTGGGACGTAGGAGGTTGGGGAGGGTTTGAAGCCGCCGAAGGAGTCGTAGACGAATTGCCGGTCTAGTTGCGGGAGTTGGTCGGTTACAGGGATAGTAAAGTCGAATGGAGGATGGCCGAATGGCTGATGACCCTGGTTCTGGGGGAACATTGGCTGGGGGAAGCCGGTTCCTGACGTTCCGAGGATGCCTTGGGACGTTTCCATATTGACGTCGACTATTTGCTGGGCACTAGGTGTGGGTGTTGTCTGATCCATGCCTGCTATATCTATCCGGCTGCCGGTTCGGGAATGCCTTCGGCGGGGGATGCTGGGCTGTGGTGTAGGGGAGAGGCTGGCGAAAAAGTCCTCGACGCTTTGAAGGTCGGGTTTCTGGCTCATGACTGCCTCGTCGTCATTCTTCCTAGCATGGTGCTCTGGATCCTCCCAGTGTTGTCTTGAGACGCCATGGGGGTACTTGTCAAACCAGTCGCCGTACTGGAACATGGGCGCTACGGGGCCATTCTGAGTGGCTACCGTACCCTTGATCGCGGCATCTGCAAACTGTCGGTAGCGGTCCTTGGCGCTTTCTACCATGTAATGAAACATGCCCCAGTATTTCTTCATCTTGTTGAGGTAACGGTAGGTATGCCGGAGGTTCTCCTTGGACCGAGCTTCTAGTTGTGCGTTCTTGGAAAAGATGCCCCAGATATGGACGGTGCTGGCGGAGTACGCGCAATACCCGGCGAAGGGGACCGTCAGAGGATATGGGGTTGCGTGGTTGATGAGCACGGAGATATGATGGGCTGCCTCTACCGCTGCTCGTCCCGCATTGCTCAGGAACGTTCGCGGCATATCGCGTGGAGGCCGTCCGCCAGGTGAGAGTGGAATGGCGAACTGGTTAAGGAAGAGGGTTTTTTGGTGGATGATCATATGAAGGAAGAGGAACTGATTGGCGACTCGGTCCGCTGCATGAACCTGAAGATTCTCATAAGTGAAATGCAGATGGCTCGGAAGGGAGGCCGAAAAGTCGTCGATCTGCTTTCTGAGACGCGAATATCCAGACTCTGGCGACCAAAGGGGATGGTTATCTCGTCGCTTTCCTCCAAGATTGAGGTAGTCTACTATTCGACCCCAAATAACCACTGCGCGAATGATGTAGGCTAGGACGCCCATGTTGGACCTCGCATTTGATAGCTGGCCGACGTCTTCAGGGACGGGGTTTAGCACGTTGCCCTCCAGGTCCTCTGTCGGGCCAGGTATCTCCATCTGAAAATGGGTCTCCTTGATTGGAAGCTGTATCTGAATGAATTTCTCGTTGCCAATTGGCGGACGCTGGCTACCGGATGAATTGTACCGATCCATCAGGAAGCAGGCCCACATTGTGCGCCTTCGTATCTCTCGATCAGTAAAGCTCAGCTGTACACCCCGGCCGTTGGCTTGGGTCAGCAGTGGATCGTAGTCGAGCTCTCGGTGTAACTGGAGTGCGTAAGCCATGCGCATAGCTTGGCCACCGAATGACCAACTTCGGCCTCCATGACATGTTCCGAACTCATGGAGCCCTAGAAGTAGGAATACAGTCAGGACAGTGATGTTCGGTTCGTCATGTTGCTTCAGCGCAATGGTGGCCGCCGGGTTTGCCCAATCCTCTCCGCGCAGAAACGGGGGCTCGGAGTTGATTTGGGGATGAGTCGAGAACCGGGCGGAGACGGCGCAAACAGCAAGGATGAGCACCGGAGGAATCGTCCGGGCTTTGAGTCTGCGCATGAAGCTCGGCTTGTGGAGAAGTAGGTAAGACTGGCCATAGACGCAGTCGAAGAACACCTCCGCGAGATGTTCCTGTATCTCCAAGGAGGGAAGAAACTCGGCACCTTCGGTCATTAGACCCGGGCTATCGGATTTGCCCTCACGGCGCATAGGAAAAGTATCCTGCGGCACGGTTCTGCTCGCGCGAGCCCACTCCTCCATCTCGGCTGCGAAAGCCTCATCAGCCGACCGCTTCTTTTGATTCTTGGTGACCTGCCCTGGCTGTGGTGGGCGGACAACAGATCGACCGATTGAAGCCATATCCCTCGTCTCATCTTTCGGTATCGTCTTAATGACTCGATCCTCCATCCGCTTTAACCGCTTGTCCAACATCGCCATATAATCCGTGCGGGGAGCAGCTTTGCGCGTAGTGGCCTTGTACACGCAAGGAATCCGCGATCGAGAGCAATGCTTGCATGCTGGTTTTTCTCCCGAGCATCGAATTTTCTTTCGTCTGCAAGCAATGCAGGCCAGCGGCAATCGCTTCCGCTCTTTCCCAGCTTTGGTCTTCATCTCGCTCCACACCGGCCTGTCGTCTTCCTGGTTCTGTGAGGGGTCTAATGTGTGGTCCTGGGTTCCATCCTGGATATTGGTGGAATCACCACCTGTCTGAGCGCTCCCCGGCTCGCGTGAGCTGGCAGGGCTATGTGAGTCGAAGTCGTCGAGGACATTGTCGTCGTGGCTCGGGGCCAAGGGAAGCGAGGAAATCGCTAAGGGGGACTCTTCGGAGTCGGGGGGGATCATGATGGGCGCGGGTAACCCAGCGACGGGGAACGGATCATTGTTTGAAGAGAAAAGAAGAGCGGAGGGAGGGGTCTCGTGGGCGAGGAATAAGGGAGCAATTATTATCTGGAAGCGGAGCAGCAGCAGAAGATGGGGAAAGACGAAGGGTCGGCTTCGGTCTTGGCGTTGGTCGTGCTCGCTGTCCGGGGGTCCATTAATAATCACTCCAACACACAATTAATACGACACAATTGTCTCTTCGAGGTAATAAAAACACAGATTGTGCACGTCAACTCCAGGTGCTCTCCTCAACTTCCAATTTCCCAACCGATGTCATGAGGAATAAGTTGTGATCGTCATTGGATGAGCCTGAAGAACCCCAGGCAAGAAATTTGGGCGAACCAGAAGAAGCTGAAGGAGAACTATGGGGCAGCTCTGGGGATTTGTTGGCGATGTTCAACTGTCTGATCTACCATACATTCAGTTCTAACCGGGATCGCCCGGGGTGCGGATCTTATTTCGGTTGTTTACAGGGTCAACCCCCGATCGCCCAGGTCTGTGGGGTTACATCTGCGAATTGGTCTGGCTTCACTGCCAAAAATGATTATGTAGATTCTACTCTAGAGACGATAGCGGAATCCGAATGTGTTCCAGTCTGTCACATCATCACAGCCGCCTGGTGGTGAAATGGCGGACCGGATGAGCGGAGAGACTTCTGTGCTGTCTGTGCGATGATTATCTGGTTGTTGACTGGCATTCCCTTGGATCTCTTCCTCGCGATCTCGTCGAGCATTTAGGAGCCGCAAGTAGACATGTAGGGAAAGCGCCAGCGCCGCTGCAAGTGTGTAGCAGATCAAGATCGTCCGGAATGAGGTCTCGTAGCCTGGTGCTTCACTGGCTCTAAACAGGTGAGGACCTGCGATGTTCCCGACACAGTATGCCACAAACATAGATCCTGTCATGGTCATCTTCTTGGTGACGCCCTTGTAGTTGGCCTGGGCTAGGGACATAGTTAGGGGTAGGGCGCCTGGACCCGTCGCTAGAAGGAAGTAGCCTAAAAGCTGGACACCTTGGGAAACATGGTAAACGCGTGCATAGATTAATGTACTGCCGACCCCTGCCAACGCGAGCACGAAGGCAATTAGGATACAGTTGAGATTCCGCGACCGACCCGCAAGCCATCCTGTGAGTGTGATTGTTGCACCGCTGATGAGGCTGAATGGGATATTGATCAGGGTTGATTCCAGGGCCGTGAAACCGAGAGATTTGATGACAAGATTGGCAAAGTTCTGTATACCCCCGTTTGGTACTTGAGTTAAACAAGCGATTGCGAGCAGATGCCATGTTTTAGGGTCGCGAAAACACTCGAATGCTTGCTCTCGTTGCCAGCCAGTGTTCTCTGTGCGGCCTGTTCCGGCGGTAACCACGCGGTGGTTTAGAACTTTTTTCTCTTCCGCCGTCAAGAACGTTGCTTTTGAGACGCTATCTGGAAGAAAGGCCAGAAGCACAAAGCTCCATACAAAAGTGGCGATCCCGAGGATGATGAACATCCACATCCAAGGACGGAGGGGATGCTCAACATGACCGATACCGTATGCTAGGAGACTGGCTACCAGACCTCCTAGGGAGTTTCCCGAGAACCAGATACCTGTTCGTACGGGTATCTCGTCGCGTGTGTACCATGTGCTGGTGATAAACATGAAGGCCGGTGTCACGGTCGCCTCTGCAACACCCAGGAAAAACCGGACGGCCAACAATCCGCCATAGTTACTGCAGGTAGCTGTCAACGCGACCACAGCACCCCAGAAGAGGGTATTCGCAGCCACGTATTGGGAAACTGGTAGTCTTGGGATGAGGAAACTGGTCGGCTTTATTTGTCAGGTATGATTGTCGGAAAACAGTAAGCAGTTCGTACCCATTCCCAGACAAGGTATCCAACGTAGAAGAAACTCGAAACCCAACTGTATTGCTGACCGACTAGGTGCTATTATCGTCAGCGATAAACCGTATAATAAAAGGCTAGAAGATATACTGTATCATCGATCAGACCAAAAACCGATGCACTGGACAGGATGGTCTTGTCCATGAAGCTGAGCATGTAGGTGGTAAACAGCAGGGGAATGAGACGCCGGTCGATCTTGCGCACCACCGTAGATGGGTCAATTGAGTGGTCATTCATCATGCATTGAGATAGGGGGGTAAGGGGTGGAGGTCGTGGTTGCGGGGCTGAAGAGAAGAAAGGTCAAACTTCACGATTGACATATTTTTTTTTCAATTTTGTCCCGATAGGCTTCCGTAACATCCATCCGATCCATTGGATGACAACCTTACCCAGGTGTAGGAAGCTTTCTATCCAATGATAGCAGCTGGATCCTGATCTACCAGGTGGAGTATTTACTGTGTAAACTGCTATATTCAAATTATCACTGTTGTCTTGTACAATTTTCCATAACCATACCTAAACCATGAGCCTGTCTGCTTTCACGAGTATATCACTGTTGTTCTCTGATTGTCTTGGCTAGGGAGCATTTACAGTGATTGATGCTGGACCACAGTTGCCAATACTGTTTGTGGATCCCTCAAATGGCCTCATCCGAGTCATTCAAGGGTTTGGTGTTGCCCTGCAGCCCCCAGTTGGGATACAGAATTAACACATTCAGTGAAGAGGAATGAGGCTTATCTGAGATTTTATTAAAATCTTCCCTTTTCTTGTGTTTCCTCCCCTCCATCAGGATTTATCTTACCTTTTCAGCATGTCTGATAGATTTTACTCACCAACTTCAAACCCCAATCAGCGTGATAATAACAGCGATGTCCTTCAATCCAGAACGCGGATTCTGCACAGGATGTCAAGGAGTTGGTGTAACCGGCCAAACATGCCCAGTGTGCCCTTGTCTCTATTGCCACCAGAGTGGACATCCTGTCATTAGGTGTCCAATGGTGAAACCATGTCACAAATGTGGTAAAAAGGGACATAAAGCCAGCAAATGCAGACTACTGGTAGAGACACCGAGGGAGCAAGAAGAGAGGCAGAGGCAAGTTGAGGACACCCCAAGGCGAAGAGATCACCTTCTCGAGCCACTAGACGCTTCAATATCACCTTCACACCACCACCCCACGATGATCCAGAGTGGCTTGATATTCCCGAACAAGTCCGTGAGGTAAGATTCACCCATGGTTTCTCAATATATTAAGTAGCTGATAGTCCGTTACTTAGAGCGCCAAGATCGAACAGCCCTTCGTCTTCCCGTCGCTCAAGGCCACCTGCACCACCCTTCTCGGCGATATCCTTAATCGCGCGGTCCCTGCTTGGGATGATGCATCTTATGTTCAGGATATCGAGCAACATGGCGGAATTGAAGCTGTGGCAGATAACTTACTCACCTTTATCAGACCTGAGATCATGGGGTTGCAAGGGAAGGTAGTTACTCCGGAGGTTCTCGAGAGCGTTCGACAAATGCAATATACAGATAATGATTGGACAGAAGAAATGGGATACCTGGACTTTATTACTGATACCCGGCATCCTTCCTACGTGAGAAGGTATGTTGGACAGTGTGCCACTGGAGAGAGCAGGATCATGAGTCAACACGTCCAAGACATGCTACGGGGTTCAACACAGAGCCTACACCATTTCATTGGGTGGGCAATGGCAGAAGGACTGTCAACTTTGTACGGCTCTGGGCGTTCCCAGAGTCCGTCCTGGTGAAAAGTGAGCCACACTCTCCCGAAAAAGGATGGACTAAGGTTCGGATGAACCTCCTGGAGGCTTTATTTTGTAAGGCTTTTGTCTCACATCATGGTGTCCTTAATCCTTGAATAGATGGCAAGATTCCGGGAACCAGGAGCTTTGGCCTTAACGTTATGACCCCCCTGACACAGAGCGGTAAAAGGCTTGATCAGGAAAGGGCCCAATACATTTAGGAAGCTTACAACACTTTAGACCCCCAGATTCTTTTCTGGTTGGAGGTGATTCGACCAAAGAAAGCTCAGAAGCGCAGATCGGAAGAAGCGAGGCAGGCTGCTAGTACACGGCATATCTTCCGGTGCGATTTCGACGCTGCGTTGGAAATGGCCTTGAAGGACACTGCAACATTCCATGCCGTGAAAGAGTCAATGTCCAAGGCTAAAGGTGTAACAAATGACCACATTGGAAATGCACTTGCGATGCCATTCTTCGGTACCTTTGCGGCAAAAATCGCGTTCATCCTCGATTACGCCTCTGTTTCTCTAGCTTCTCACTCATTTGGCGATCATGAGCCCACAGAGGAGCCATTGGAGATGCAACTTCCTTGGTCCTTAAAGGGATGCCAGTTTTCAGAGACAAATGTGCTGCTGTGGACATTCAACTTTCGGGAATTTTCACCTCTCAACCAGAGCAGCCTCTCGAACTCGTCGGGTAATGAAATTGACTCTTATTACCACGAAGAAATGTTGGACCGCAGCAATGCACGAATGATCTTCCTGTGTTAACAATCTCCCACACCGTCTTTTCATATGCTGCCCACCACTTCCATCCCGGATATGGTCGAACACTCGCTGCGATGGTGCAATGATCAGCGAAGCACTTCGCTTCGCTATCAGCATGCTCGATATCCCAAACCTTAGACCCTACTCCGTAGAGACCATTACGGTTCTTGGGACTATTCTTTCGTGGGCTCGAGCCGAGCGACTGGGCAAGCCTTCCGTGACAATAGACACTATTGGGTTTAATATCGAGATGTGGGTAATCCGAAAGGGGATAGATAAAGGCCGGTTGCACCAGATTGTTGATATTGTTGGAAGTACCCCGCGAGCACTACTCATGGTCTTATATGCCCTACACAAGGAGCGTCCGGTATGGCGCGGGCCAGATAAAAAACGGCTATTGGATGTGGATAATCAAGACAAGCACTTGGACTTAGCACCTACAAAGAGAACATGCTATGAGCCATTTGATATGGTAGCTGCTAAAGTGGTTCATGCAGTCGTCCATGAGAGTCTCAGGAACCGCGAAGAGAAATATGCCCAAAGGCTACAGAGCCTATGTGAGGGAACCTCCATTCTCCCTACTCGACCCTCTGCTGGCGACTCGAACAAAAATATCGGATCCACATCTGATATAATTCCTTTGCTCACCGGAACAGAGATTCCACACCCTGAGACCTTACAGGCAGTCCATTCAATTATCTGCCAAGAGGTACAGCAACAATCGAACGATGAACAGTGGCTGAAACCAAGAACACCAAGAGAACGCCAGCTAGACATTGAGCTGGATCCAGATATGACTGATGCTATTTATTATTGCAAAGAGGCAACTGAGGTTGGTATCCTGGACCCCAGCATTTCCCAGCCAAAACGAAAAAATCGATCAAAACACAAAGGGAAAAACTGGAAATTTGAGGTTGGTGTCTTCAAAGACAAGGAGTATTTATACTCCATCAATCCAAGTACATGTCGGAGATCTTTTGCTATTAATCGCTGTTTTATAAATTTCCCTAAGCATGAGGATGTTTGTTGGCGATGGAACAATCTATGTAATGATTGAAATTAGCCCTGCCGGCAAGGTACATCCTCAACACTATGCTACCAAAGCCAATAATGCTGACCCAGCATCTCGAATGGCCTTTCAAATAAGATTCCAGCCATCCAGTGGTCCTCAGGTCAAGCATTATGCAACAAACAATGCATTACCTGCAGACTTTCGCGTCAATTCTTTTGTTGATGTCCTCATGGGAAAACCATTGAGCAGGTTGCTCATACACCCAGACGGTACATTCGGGATCGAAAGCCGCATCACCCCCGGACTTGAACACTTCCGGGGCGGGAGATACACTGATGGGAGCTTGGAGCATCAGTAACAAGCGAAGTAACTAACTTAACTATTTGATGAGGACCTTATGAATTCAACCATGTTGAATCGACCCCATTGGCAACTAACTGCATCTGTATCATTGATAATTGTATCCTCTAAAGTCTCCTTAAGAGTATCTACCTACCTGAGAACCTTTAATTCACGAAGGAACTATTCAAGATATTCAAGGTTAAATTCTCAATCATTTCAATACAGGGTGTATCCAATCAATCGTGTTGTTGACTTTGCCATATAACACTGGTGGAGTCGATAACATACAAACCAATTTATTATTCAAGTAATAAAGAGAGAGGCGT
Source organism: Aspergillus cavernicola (assembly GCA_027569065.1). NCBI lineage: Eukaryota > Fungi > Ascomycota > Eurotiomycetes > Eurotiales > Aspergillaceae > Aspergillus > Aspergillus cavernicola. The sequence continues at coordinate 25,430 of JAPDEK010000077.1, read as the reverse complement.
GCGCCAACAAGAGCTTTGTCGCCAAGCGGGTCACAGTCACGTGGCAATTGACCAATAACCAGCTGACGACAATGTCAAGGCCTTCCCTTGTTGGTTGTGTTTCACGTGACTATGACCCACTCGGCAACAAATTGGAAGCTCTTAGTGCACGCCTCTCTGTATTATTCTTGACTTTCATATTGACTTTCAATTTTCTTTTTGCTTCAAGTGGAGATAAGTCCACTATAAAAAAAAAAAAAGACCAAAAAATGCTCACTACCGGAATCGAACCGGTGCTCTCTTGATTACAAGTCAAGCGCCTTACCACTTGGCCAAGCGAGCTACTTGTGACCTAAGGATTAGCTATAGCACTTAGGTACCTGGTCCACCAGAAGACCCTACCTTGGTAGTACTTCGTCTAGGTTGGTATACCCTATAGATATTATCGTAGGTTACTCCTCCTATTATTATCGTGTTAGAACAAATAAAACTCCCTAGACGCGTAAACATATACACAAGCCTGGAGGCGCTCGCTTCGCCCGGGGCCTTGGATCCTACCACGCGACTAACTACAGGTGTTTTTCCCTCTATACTATATATTACTTCTATTATTCAACAATAAGTTTAGTCCATGGACCATACTTAGTACAGTTAGACTTGCACCCGAGTAAAGCGAGGGTATCCGGCTTGTTTCATTAATATATAGTAGAATAGAATAGAATAGTCGGTAACCCTGTCAATAGAGAGTCCTGATCTTACGTCCAAAGCCCTCTCTGCGGACCATCAAAAAGTCTCTCCAACAGAGCACTGCTCATATTCGGTGTCTGGTTCCCTATACCCAGAAATAACGCAAGCAACGGCAAAAGCATCGTATTCCCAAACTCCTCGCTGAACCGGAAGAGATTCAAGGTGTTTCACGGGGTGGGCATTGTATCCCTGGGCGTGGAAGAAGTTGAATGTGTGTGAAGATGGAGCTGCCGCCTTGCACGTCGTCGTTTAGCCAGCTTGCGCCGTATCTGGCTGGGTCGAGCTCGAGGGAAGTCACCTGTCCGCCTGTTTGAGATGCGCTGTTGATGAGCGTGATGTCAAAGGGATCGGGGTGTTTTGCTAGAGTTGCGGCGCAGGATTGTCTGATTTTAGTTGTGGAAGGATGTAAGGGTTAAGTTGTTTGATGCATACCATTCCTGCGGCCCCCGCACCGATGAATCTGATAGTACCTATATTCATCTCTAGATGCGGGCGTGATGTGGTGATGTCATCCATCAAAAGGATAATCGATCGGCCAACAATTGAAGATGCAGAGATATCGTCACGGTGAGCCTTGGTATATTCAGGGTTCTATAACTCAATTTAATGTCTTTCGCAGGGGTAGACATGCACAAGGAAGAACCTTATTCTAGCATAGAGAATGAAATGCAGTATCAAAAGAAACATAACCAAAACACTTGATCCCTGTGACACACCTGTGAAGTAGAGGCCCAAGAAACCCTCGACGACCTTCCAACACCGCTATGTGCCTTGAATATGACCCAGATAAATGAGTATGGTAAGCTGCTTACTGTAGCTTAGGTCGACCGCGCTGGCGTGGAGCAGCATTGGCGAGCGAGGATATAATCTCCTCGCCGAGGACATATATGTTATATGTGGGAAAGATAAGCCAAAGCCCACTCATAATACCATTAGCATTCATCCTACAAAGGAGCATATCAAACACACTTGGGAATGATCCATAGAATGACCAGTGACCGAAGATCGTTATGTCCAATGTTGACGAAGCCGGAGAGAGCTTCCTGCATCCCTACAATATCATTAGTTGTGCCCCGCGAAATAGATGTCCTTTATCTTACAGTAAAGCACGGTTTTCGACAAGGTCATCACGGAAGCGCTAAAGGCCACAAGCACTGCAGTTGCCCCCCTACGACCCGCGACTACAGTCTCGCCAGTCAAAATCCACGACAGCCCCTTTTGGGATTTCGGCTGACCGCGACCGGCGCTCGTAGCTGATGTTCCATATTTGTACACAACCCACAAATAGTACAGGTAGCCCGCAGTTTCCACGAGATTCAAAATGGATTGAGTGGCAGGAAACCCGTCGTTAGCATTGAGAGCCGGCCACCCGTAGACGTAATCGACTTTCGAGTACAGTGCATATGGGGACCAGATTGGTGAATGCCATTTCCCACCTGGCATCGAGTGTGGGCGTAGCAACACATAGCCCGCATCCCAGAGGACGAGTGGGCAGGAGACAAGAAGCCACAGGGTGACGGCGGTTGTTGGAGTGTGCACCCAGCTTTTGGGCGACCCACTGCTGCTCTCAGAGGAGTTTGAAGGTGTTGAAGCCCTTGCAGTAGAGGGAGGCGGGAAATCGCGGGGGTGATGGCGTGTTGAGACCATATTGATCCTGTCGATCCGGGGTAGGCAGTCCTAGCGTTCTGGTTCGGATAAAATGGAGAGTGCAACAGTGGATCAATGACAAAGCTTTCGGGAGAGATAGAAGAAGCGCGACAGCAGGACTGAACCTCCTGAATACAATCAGTTCAGGGGATTGAGTGGGAAACGTTCATGTACGAGGAATGCTTGAGCGCGACTTGGTCGACGGCAACGAAAGTGACGTCGTATGCCGTCTGCCACTAAAGGCCCCTGTCGACTCTGGACTGCCCAGGGCGTAAATGAAGCCGTACTCTGGAGTAGTCTACTCGGAATAAAGTACATTTGTTTTTTTTTTTTTTTTTTTTTTTTTTTTTAAAAATTGTAATCCATCAACTGAGAGAGAAAGCAAATGAGGCAGGTCACGTGAGTAATTTCCCGTCATCGCATTTCTCCTTTTGCTCAATTTGAAACGACTCAAGAGTTACACCACGCCGTCAATCCGTGAGCTGAGATGGATTCTGCATTGGACAAGAAGGTAGGACCTTTTTAAGTGACATTACCGGAAGGTTTCGAGCTCGCGTCTGACTGCATTCCAGCGATCAGATAAACTCGCCCGGGTTAGGGAGAACCAACGCAAAAGCAGGGCGCGAAGACAGGACCATCTCCGTGACCTGGAGGAGAAGGTGTTTAGCCTTCAGAAAGAACTCGATCGAAGGGATGTTGAACACAGGCTCGCGGTCCAGAGGTTCGAGGCGGAGAACAGGAAGCTGAGGGATGTGTTGTCCGCCTCCGGTGTCACAGCCAACGCCCTGGAGGCTTACTTGCGGAGAGTTGATAACCCCGAGATGGCTCAGAAAGTTGCAATTCCGGCACTTCAGCGTCCTGTACCTGAGGCTCATCTACAGATTGGAGGGACTAGTTGCACGCAACTATCCTCATGTGCTCGTCCGATTAGTGACGAGGAGGTAGTTCCCTCGGACGATCCAGAGCATATTGTTACTACTACAGATGAGCCAAAAAGCACGGAACCTGCGACTGTCTCTGAGAAAGCCGAGGAATCCCAGACACCCCAGGTTCACCCCTTTTGTGCATGTCCTGAAGAGGGGCCGGAGTCTCTTCCGATTAATGAGCGTATCCTCAACACGACTTTCTGCGCAATTGCAGAGAAACTGGTGGACCAGTATAACTCTCGCGGTATAGACGTTTCGGAAATTCGACAGAAGCTTCGCGAGGGCTTTTTTCGAGGCACCTCAGAAGAAGGATGCAGAGTACAAAATCAGATTCTATTCCAAGTCCTGGATGAAATCAGCGGCGACTAAGTCAGTCTCTTATTCCCTTTTTACATTACAATCCCCGGTTTCTACCAGCGGTCAAACATTGATCACGGTGCCCATTTCTGTCTTTTGGCAAGCCATCTCACCACGTATACCAAACCGAGCAACACCGGAACCTCGATGAGAGGCCCAACTGTTGCAGCCAAAGCCTGGTCGCTGTCTACGCCAAATGCTGCGATCGCAACGGCAATCGCAAGTTCAAAGTTGTTACTCGCAGCTGTAAAGCTTTGCGTGCAAGACAGCTTATATCCAAAGCCAAATCGACGCGTTATTGCAAGAGTCGCCATGAAGATGACGGAGAAGTAAACGATCAGTGGGGCAGCAACGCGGACCACAGAAACGATCTGGTGCACAACTTGTCTTCCCTGTGATGCGAAGAGCACTAGAATGGTGAACAGCAGGCCGATCAGGGACCAGGGACTCAGCCATTTCAGGAAACGCCGATCGTACCACTCCTCGCTTATCAGCATTCGCAGTGAGAAACGTGTGACGATGGCCGCTCCCAACGGTATCCCGAGAAAGACGCCAACGCTCTTCGCCGCCAATGAATATTCAATCGTCACGCCCTCGTCTGAGCCGCCAATAACGCGGATGAAGAATATGGCCAGCGGTGCGAACAGTACCATCTGGAGGATGGAGTTGATTGCCACCAGAATCGCGCAATAGTCACCGTCACCTCCTGCTAGTCCGGTCCAGACTAAAACCTAGCATGTGTCAGTTGACATTCATTTAAAGGGGAGAGAGTAGTGATGGCCATACCATTGCAATGCACCTCGCAATCCCGACTAGGATCAAACCTTCTCGGAGGCCTCTCTCATCGGGCAGAAAAGCCCACGATAAGCCGAGCTATGCATATCCACATCAGAACAGGGCTTTCGGGGGATGAGATCAAGAGCGCGTACCATAAACAAAGGAGCAATGATCCAGTTGACGATGACGCTGAAAGCCACCTGGATCCACAGACCCTTTTCGCGGAACGACCGATGCAGTGTTTCATAGCGGACCTTGCAGAGGATGGGATACATCATGACAAGCAACCCGACCGCTTCTTGAGTCAGTTTTGCGTCTGATTTGTAGTTAGGGGAGGCTTACCAATGGGCACGGAGACGCCGACGAACTTTCCCTTCTCCAGCGCCGTGCTAGTATTTGGAACGAAGTTCCCCAGAATGATACCGATGGCCATGGCGAGGAAGATCCAGACGGCCAGGAAACGGTCAAGGATTCCTAGCTGCTGAAAGGCTGATACTGGACCATCTTCATTGCTGTCCGGACATCCCACTGCGCAAGCTGCCTCTGGATCAACTGGGTGTTTTTCTTGATTCATACCTGGTTGAGATATTGTTCACGACGCGCCAGGCTACTTTAGCAATTGAATATGGTGATCCAAGGGAATAGAATATTTTACTAGGAGACTTTCATAGTGAAGAGCATTTTATATTTTCCTTTTGTACCGATCTCATGGATCAAAGTTGTTAAGGAGCAGCCAATCAAAGTACGGGAGTGACATGCCTGCTAGCATGTGATCCACGTGATGCATTCTTGGCAAGCTCTGATTTTGCAATGTTTGCACTGTGCAGAAGAGGGGAAGATACGCCGTGGGCACAATCTGCTCAGAGGATACCCCAGAGTATTTGAAGAGTTAAGTATCATAGAAGCCGATCTCGGACATTCCTACTCGGTATTCTCCAAAGGCAACCGAGCCGACACCGCATCCCAGGCTATCGGCTCCGAATGTGCAGATTGCCAGATGCCCGGATATACGCGGATTCCTTGACTGAATGACATCACCCGTACAGCGGCAAAAGTCTTAAGTTGAGTGTCTTGACTCTGACAGGATGCCGGGATGTTTTTGAAGGGCCCCTGCTCAATCAGGAGGCAGTGGGTGACAAACTACTTAGTCCATCGCCGGTAGAATTTCGGGAAAATTCTTTGGGAGGGGGGATGCGGAAATGGAGCATTCTTCGCGGGATATCGGGGCGAGAACCGGCAAATTCTCAAGGGAACTAAGGTACGGAGGAGAAGTGTTGTGAATGTGGACCCAGAGTGGTCGGGATCAAGAAAATAATGAGCTCCATGCTACAGTAGCATGGATCCTGGAGAGTCAGACTGGGGACTGGGGACTGGGGACTGGAGACTGGAGATGGGGACTCCGGAGATGCCCCAGTACTTGCAGGTACCACTAGTAATAGTTACGTTTCTCTACACTTGTTCATGCAAGCAACAACTGAGACTCTGTCCTCACTGAAGAATAGTAAGATAGCATAATGGCCTTGCACGACCTAGGAAGTTGGGAATGATAGTGCTATTTGATAGTCGATGAACAACTGAAGATGGTATTTGGTAATACGAGGAATACCGGCCCCTGGAGACCCAAGACTCTAAGAGTCCATGGTTATGCGGGGTGGAGATGCCAAGACAATGTATTCCCTCACTTTCAAGCTTCGTGTTCTTTCTTGATCTTGCTACAACTTCAAGTTGAATCTGTCAATCATCCTCTTCATACTGAGCACTCTACTCAGTAAGACTGAATCTGCCAGGTACTTATAATCTCCAGAGTCCAGACTCATATCACGATCTTGAATCCGTGACCTGCGTATTCCAGTAATGTCAACCACGTCTGTGCTCCTCCTGGATAATCCCTAGACCTGTCGATCACGGCGCCGTCCCAGACTTCTCTCTAAATTTCTGAATTATATCCCCGCAACGGTAAGTTCCCGGTCGAAACCGAACAAACAATACATCATTCGACTCCACTGCCTATCGGAATCTTTGCCTTCTGTCATGCTGGCATGGACAGGAGCTCAGGCTTATAAGCTCCTTGCCTCCTTCCTTCCCTGCCTCTTCCAGTATACCCATCTCTCAGCTCTCTCTCAACCACCTCTGGGAATCATCGAGCCTTTTGCTCACCTTTCTGCAACGATGAAACTTGGTTGGCTGGAGGCAGCTGTCTTGACAGCTGCTTCTGTAGCTAATGCTCAGGTATTCCTTCAATTGCGATTCTGGTGCTTGCGCTGAAGACTGATTGTACGTTTGTTGACAGGATGACCTGGCCTACTCCCCTCCGTACTACCCTTCACCTTGGTCGACCGGTCAAGGTGAATGGGCTGAAGCATACAACCGTGCCGTTGAAATTGTCTCCCAGATGACTCTGGACGAGAAGGTCAACCTCACAAGTGGTACAGGGTATGACTGACTGTATTTGAGTGGCAAAGTGTAGTTGCTGAGTATCTATAGATGGCAGCTTGAGAGATGCGTCGGTCAGACAGGAAGTGTCCCGAGGTATGTGCACCAGACACAATAATAAGAAGAGTACTGACCCGATTAGACTCGGGGTTGGATCCCTCTGTTTACAAGACAGCCCACTGGGTATCCGTTTCTGTATGTTGCGAGCAAGTATCCTACCAAGCAATTCTGACTATTGACTAGCGGACTACAACTCTGCCTTCCCTGCTGGAGTCAATGTTGCTGCAACCTGGGATAGGCAACTCGCATACCTCCGTGGTCAGGCAATGGGCGAGGAGTTCAGCGACAAGGGCATTGACGTGCTGCTAGGGCCAGTTGCTGGTCCACTTGGCAGACACCCCGACGGTGGTCGTAACTGGGAAGGGTTCGCTCCTGACCCTGTCCTCTCCGGTGTACTTTTTGCGGAGTCCATCAAGGGAATCCAGGACGCTGGTGTGATTGCTACAGCGAAGCACTACCTTGTAAACGAGCAGGAGCATTTCCGACAGATCCCAGATGCTATTGCCTTTGGTTACAACATCTCGGATGCCCTGAGCGAGAACGTTGATGACAAGACCCTGCATGAGCTTTACCTCTGGCCCTTCGCTGATGCCGTGCGTGCTGGCGTTGGTGCGGTCATGTGTTCCTACCAACAGATCAACAACAGCTACGGCTGCCAGAATAGCCATCTCTTGAACAAGCTTCTGAAGGCCGAGTTAGGATACCAGGGTTTTGTCATGAGTGATTGGCAGGCGACGCACAGCGGTGTCGGCGCTGCTCTGGCTGGAATGGATATGACCATGCCGGGAGACACCCTCTTTAACACCGGGGCCTCCTTCTTTGGCGGAAACCTAACGATCGGTGTCCTCAATGGTACCATTCCCCAGTGGCGTGTTGATGACATGGCTGTCCGTATCATGGCTGCGTTCTACAAGGTAGGACGTGACAAGCTCTACACACCTCCGAACTTCAGCTCTTGGACTCGGGAGGAGAAGGGGTTCGACCACTTCGTCGTCTCAGAAGGCGATTATGTGACGGTCAACGAATTTGTTGACGTCCAGCGCGACCACGCTTCCGTCATCCGTCGCATAGGAGCGGACAGCATTGTTCTCTTGAAGAACGAGGGTTCCCTTCCGCTCAATGGCAAAGAACGGAATGTGGCTGTCCTGGGTGACGACGCTGGCTCCAATCCTTGGGGCGCCAATGGTTGCGACGACCGTGGATGCGCTCAAGGAACCCTTGCCATGGGGTGGGGAAGTGGGACAGCTGAATACCCGTACCTAATTACTCCTGAACAGGCGATCCAGCAAGAAGTACTCAAAGGCCGTGGAAGCGTTTTCGCCGTGACCGATAACTGGGCATTGGATAAGATTGAGGCGACGGCCGCTCGCTCCACGTAAGTTCTCACCCACTGATCACATCTTCCCTGCTAATGATGAATTCAGCGTATCTCTTGTGTTTGTCAACGCCGGTGCAGGTGAAGGATACATTGAGGTGGATGGAAACGAGGGCGATCGCAAAAACCTGACCCTGTGGAAGAACGGAGACAATGTCATCAAGGCTACCGCGAGCAACTGCAACAACACCATTGTTGTTATCCACTCTGTTGGACCTGTGTTGGTCGACCAGTTCCATGACCATCCCAATGTCACGGCTATCCTCTGGGCGGGTCTCCCCGGCCAGGAATCAGGCAACTCCATTGCCGATGTGCTTTACGGCCGTGTCAACCCCGGTGGCAAAACCCCCTTCACCTGGGGCAAGTCTCGCGCGGCGTATGGCGCTCCCCTCGTCCATGAGCCCAACAGAGGCACTGGCCCACCGCAGACCGACCACACCGAAGGCATCTTTATCGACTACCGCCACTTTGACAAGACCAACCAGACCCCGATCTATGAGTTTGGCTATGGTCTGAGCTACACTAACTTCAAGTACTCGAGCCTCACGGTTCAACGCTTGAATGCTTCTGAATATGTTCCTACTACGGGCCAGACGAGGGCTGCCCCCACATTCGGCAGCATTAGCGATGCCGCATCTTACTTGTTCCCCGAAGGACTGAAGAAGATTACTGAGTTCATCTACCCCTGGATCAACTCGACGGATCTCGAAGCATCCTCCGGTGATGCGAACTATGGATGGGAGCACTCCAAGTATATCCCTGAGGGCGCCCGGGACGGTAGCCCTCAAGACCTTCTTCCCTCAAGTGGAGGTGCAGGTGGAAACCCTCGCCTCTATGATGAGCTCTTCCGCATTACGGCAACTATCCGCAATACTGGCTCTGCGTATGGAAGTGAAGTTCCTCAGCTGTATGTCTCCCTTGGTGGCCCCAACGAACCGAAAGTAGTTCTTCGTGGGTTCGACAAGCTCGACCTACAAGCTGGAGAGGAGCGGGTGTGGTCTGCGACCCTGACCCGCCGTGATCTATCCAACTGGGATGTGGAGCAGGACGACTGGGTAATCACACCCTACCCTAAGAGGGTGTTCGTTGGAAGCTCCTCGCGGAAGCTCTCCCTCAAGGCTTCCTTGCCGACGGTTCAGTAAGCGATTGTTGTAGCGAGTGTGCCGAGCATGCTGGTTAGAAAGTCACCATCGACTGGTGAGATTTTAGTATACTAAAATATGATGAGCCCAATTTATGACTACTTGGATTGCCCTCCTTCCCCAAACCTGTGCGCCATTAGAGTAGACCCCCGCATTATGTCCACATCCCGAGTGAGATGACCCTCGGCGATGATTGACACGAGCGGCTAGTCCAATCAAGACCGGGTTTCCCGGAGAAGACTGGGATTCCATTGGATTGTTTGAATTCTCCAAGAGACTCGGTAATCGGGACCTCTTTTTTTGCAGGAGGAACGCCCCGGCTTTATATCCTCCATTCGCTTCAACGTGGACTTGGGACAATATGTGGAGCCGAACGCCACGAATCTAGCAGGATTCGCGTTTACAGCTGTCATCCTAGGCAATTCCTGGGGTCGAAGTATCTGGGGTAATCCAGGGGGCTAACACTGACCGAAGGAAGGACTTGAGGGGTGGGAGACCTGGGGGTCACCTCTCAGCAGCTTCCTATATCAATGGCCCCCACCTATGCACCTCTGCTTCTGATTGTGCAGCCTTCACCACTGTTCTTTCACCTCATCCATCATGTCTGGATTCCGACAAGCCTTCTCCTTGTCCAAACAGGAGGTCCGAGACGCAGTTCCCCCTGGAACAGTCTCCCTGTCAAGTGAGTCGTCCTCTACCCAACCGCTTGCCTATCTGCACCTAGATATCCAACGATTATAGCTAAGCTATGCTGTCATAGTCCACTCACATCAAATCCTCCACGGCAGTACTACAAGACATGAAGGCGAACTCATCCTCATCCCCCAGCCCTCGTCGGATCCCTGCGACCCTTTGAACTGGCCAACATGGCGCAAGGCCGTGGTACTAGTGTGCATGTCTGTCTATGCATTCATTGGGAACTTCACGTCCGCTTCTATCTCGAGTGCGTTCCCGCTGTATGCCACGCCGTTGGCATTCAGTCCGCCGGTTGGGATGGGGAGGTTGGCCCATCTTATTGCGGTTTGTCCTCTCTTTATTTTTTGATGTTCTTAAAGTCGACAGGAGTGCGGCCTGACCGTGGGGAATAGGTGAACGTACTTATGATGGGCGCTGGGAATATCTGGTGGGTGCCGCTGGCGAATACATTTGGTCGGAGACCGGTTACCCTGTTCAATATCCTTCTCCTGGTGTTTTGTTCGATGTGGGCGGGGCTGGCGACTAGCTTTGACAGTCTTCTTGCTGCGAGATTTTTTATGGGAGTTGGTGTTGGACCGGCTGATACAAGTATGTACTTCCTGCCCTGTTCGTTTTTCTGACAGGCTGAGGCTGACACTGGTAGTTGCGCCGAACGTGATTGGAGAGATTTATTTTACGCATCAAAGGGGGAAGGCTATGGTAGGCTTATCTTGATCCTTGAGTGGACCAAGGCTGACAAGGGTAGGGCTTCTACACTGTCTTCCTCTGTCTGGGTTCATCGCTTGGAGGAATTTCCGGCAGTTATATTGCAACTAGGTCAGGATTGAAGTGGCTTCACTGGGTGAATGTCATCATCTGCGCCGTTCTCTTTGTGGCCTGCCTTTTCTTCGTCCCAGAGACACTCTACAAGCGAGAGGAGCCGAGTCCTGTGGTCCTGAACGCTGAGAAAGCATTGAAAGAGGAGACAGAAGCCTCCCAGATCGAGATCGTCAGTCCACCCCAGCCTGAACACCAAGACTTCACATTCCTCCGCTCGCTAAAGCTCTATACCTACCACGGGAACGTCATGCGCAACTTTCTAGCCCCGTGGCTCACTCTCCGCCTCCCGGGCGTCTGGCTCGTCATGTTCTGGTACGCTGGGCTGGTCGGCGGAATCGTTACCCTCAGCACCGTCGGACCATCCATCGTTGCCTACCCTCCCTACAGCTGGGGCCAGAACGCAGGCCTCATCAACGTTGGTGGAGTCATCGGCGCGTTTCTCGGCGCCGCAGCGACAGCGGGCCTAGCAGATCGAGTCATCGTCACGAAGAAAACGCTCAAGGATGGCGAGTTCATGGAGCCTGAGGTTCGACTCCCTGTTGCCTTGCCCGGATTGATACTTGCCACGGCGGGACTCTGGACGTTTGGATTCTGCGCAGAGGATGGGAGTTCGAAGATGTGGATTGGGATGCAGTTTGGAATCGGCATGTTGTCGTTTGGACTTATGCAGGCTCCTTCTGTTGGGTTTAACTACGTACTTCTCCCTCTTCTCCTCCCTTGTGTCGTGTCACTACTCTAACCATGATTGTGTGTAGATAATCGACTCCTACCGGTCGCAGGCAGCAGACTGCTTTGTCGCGATCACATGCATGCGAGCGATAGTCAGTTTCGCCTGGACATTCTTTGTCGGACACTGGGTGGAAGAGGCCGGGCAGGCGGTTCCATTTGGGGTGTTTGGGGGGATGATGGGGGTGTTTACGCTGTTGCTGTTTCCGGTGTGGTTTTGGGCGAAGAGGATGAGAATTGCGACGGCGAAGTGGGTTTAATTCTCTTACGTAGTCGTGTAGTTGAGTAGCAAAGTCGGCGAAGTTGTTGAAGTTATCCTCGGCTTGTTTGACTTGATTTGACTCGACGTCATCCTGTGATTTTACGCTAAAATCTGCATCTTCGCCTTGACTCCGACTTCACCTTCTCTTCTCTTCTTCTCTCTTGCTCCTGTCCTCTACCACCTCTTTTACTATATTCTCTCATTCTGCATGGGAATTCATTTGCTGCTGTAGCTCCTTTTGAATTGTCTAGGCTCAATTACACAGAGGGCCTCCCTCATCCACCATCAAAATGCCACCCCCTTCCACGTCATCAACAACCACACCTCCGAACACGCTCTCTCGCTACACACCACCCCCAACAACCCTTTTAATCTACCCAGCAACCCTCCTCCTCGGATCCCTCTTCTCCGTCCTCTCCCCAACTGCCCAGCAACCCCCCACTCCCGAACTCGCCCAAGCCCGCCCAATAAACTACTTCGCCCGCAAAGACAACATCTTCAACCTCTACTTCGTGAAAATCGGCTGGGTCTGGATGACACTCGCCTTTACATCGCTTCTTATAACCTACCCGACCTCATTAGAACGGGGAAGACGACAAATTCAGGCCTTTTCACGATACGTGCTTGCGACGGTGGTCTGGTACGCGACAACGCAGTGGTTCTTTGGGCCCGCGATCATCGATCGCAGTTTCGTGTTTACCGGTGGGAAGTGCGAGACTATTTTGCGCGACCTAGGTCAAAGTCAGGATGAGAAGGGGGTTTTAGGCGCTGCGGCGGCTGGGGATGAGCCGCTGAGCGTTTATTTGACTGCGGTGGCTTGTAAGACTGCGGGGGGTGCTTGGAGAGGTGGACATGATGTTAGTGGACATGTGTTTATGCTTGTGCTTGTTACGGCGGTGTTGGGGTATGAGGCGTTGGGGGTTCTGGCTCAGGCTCCCTCTGAGTCTCGCGAGGAGGTGAATGGGAAGAAAAGTGAGGATACTGAGTCTGGAGGTCAAGTGAGGACATGGGCACTGTGGTTTGTGGGTGTTGTTGCTGGACTTGGATGGTGGATGTTGCTCATGACCGCTATCTGGTTTCATACGTGGTTGGAAAAGGTACCTCTCTCTCCCTCTTCCTTTTTGACTGCATGACCGAAGCTAACTTTCGCAGGCGAATGGTCTGATTATCTCTCTGGCTGCGGTGTATACCATCTACTTCCTCCCCCGACGGATCATCCCGTTGAGAAACTTCGTGGGCGTTCCGGGCGCATAATGCTTTTGGCGTGATTATAGATATTCGGTTGTATAATACCTGTATACTACTACAGAGATCTGGACGTACAATCAATGCGTATCCTTATTGAACTTTTCATTCCTAGATCAGAGTCTAGGTTCAGGACCCAGATACCCCCGTTGAAACGCTGCATCTGTTAGCTGGTTTACAATCTCTAATTCTAGGGACATACATACCTCCAGGAATAACCGCCGACGCATACATGACCCGGGTGATAGGCCGCAAATCCTCTGGCGCCGCACCTTCACCTTCCATATACGGCTCCCATGCAGCTAGAATCCGATCCGCATACACTTTCAGATCCACCGAGCGCTCCTTTTCGGAATCCTGCTCGGCCATACACCGCATCCCCATCGCGGTCCCAAACTCCCGGAATGCGAGCCTGTACTTGGGCCTCCGCTCGAAATACCGCTCGATCTCGAAAAGCTCATCTACCCATTATCATTACTACCCAGTCACACAGAAGAAAACCAAACAGAGAAAAGGGAAGGGAAAGCGATGATCCATACAAATCTGCTCAAAACACCTCTCCGCCAACTTCCCAGCCCACTCCTCATCCACAGCCCAATGGGCTGTCCAAAGCGTCATCCCCAGATCCAACGGATCTGACGAAACAAAATGCTCGCCCTTCCGCTTCATCACGCGTTTATAATCCTCGATTTCCTCCGCAAGCACATCCCCCCCCTCCTCACCGTCCTGCACAGCAGCAGCGGCAGCTTGCAGAATCCGAAAGATCACATACCCATCAATCGGATCCAGATTCCCCTCGGACCCAACCAACGCCCTAGATAACCCCATATCCATCTTCCACACCATGCGCGGGTTTTCAGAACCCCGATTCACGAAAAAAGCCCCGTGGATCGCCTTCGCCAGCGATATCGCTTGCCGGTTGTATTTTGCGTCGCCGCATGCAACACTCATTCGATTTAGCGCGAACATCCACAGCGTTAGATAGTGGTGATATTGGCCGTCTCCGTCTCGTCCGCTCTCGTCGACTTTCCCGATCCGTAGCCCGCCGCCGAGGGGGTTGTTGTCTGTGGCGCCGGGGAGACGGGTGGTTCCGTCGCGGGTGCGGCCGAGGATGTCGTGGACGGTTTCGATGAGGCGGGCGGCGAGGATGAGGTAGTGCTTATTATTCCTGTTTCCGGTTCCGGGTCCGGGTTCTAATTGTGAAGAGGAGGAGGAGGAGGAGCGGTTTGATTCGGTGTGCAGGGTTAGGAGGTTCAGGACGCCGAATGCGTCGGTCCAGAGGTAACGGCCTTTATGACCGCCTGAGGATTGCGGGGGAGTCCATGTTGAGGGGGTTTGGATGGAGGTAGGGGATATAGGGCCGTAGATTGTTTGGAGGGCGGATTGGACGCGGGAGAATTGGAGGTTGCGGGGGGTTGTCATTTCGAGCAGTGGTTTGGACAGGTGCGATTTGAGGGGTTGGATCATTAGTGTCTGACCGTGGAGTATTGCAGGAGTACAGGGTATATACGGGGGATGGTGTATGAGAAGTAGTAGTAGGAGTGGTGGTGGTGGTGGTGGTGGTGTGATGGTGATGAAGTCATGATGATGACCACGAGTTGATATTCGCCTCCATCTCATACAAAAGCACCACCAACTACGATAACAAACCCATACAAAGCACAACAATGGCTTAATACCAGATGAAGCATACACTGAGCACTCTCTACAACCACCTCACGAAAAAGACCGAAATGTCCACCTTGCAAGCCCTCTTCCGCTCCTCAATCCGCCCCCTCCCCCAAATCCAAGACCCCTCCTTCAGCACCAACTTCGACACCTACGCCTCAAACCGCCTCGTTCTCCTCGGCGATGCCAGCCACGGCACCTCCGAGTTCTACGCCGCCCGCGCAGAAATCACAAAACGCCTTATCACCCACCATGGCTACACCATGCTCGCTCTGGAAGCCGACTGGCCAGACGCCGAAGCACTAGACAGATATGTGCGCCAGCGAGCAGGCCCGAAGGCGCGGATTGGCGCGAGGGAGAAACACGATAACCAGGCGTACGAAGTATTCCAGCGGTTTCCAACGTGGATGTGGCGGAATCGCGAAATGCAGGATCTTGTTGAGTGGGTGCGAGATTACAATTCGCACATTGAGCCCAAGGCGCGGGTTGGGATTTACGGAATGGATCTTTATAGTTTGGGGGCTTCGATGAAGGCTGTCATTGAGTATTTGGATCATGTTGATCCGGCGATGGGGAAGGAGGCGAGGAAGCGGTATGGGTGTCTTGAGCCGTGGGTTGAGGAGCCGCAGGAATATGGACTTGCTACTTTGCGGGGGATGAAGGATTGCGAGAGTAAAGTTGTTGCGATGCTGCGGGATCTGTTGTCGAAGAGGCTTGAGTATGCGGAGCATTCTGGGAATGGGGAGGAGTTCCATAGCAGCGAGCAGAATGCGTATGTGGTGCGGGATGCGGAGAGGTATTATAAAGCTATGTATTACTCCTCTGCTGGGTCTTGGACGCTGCGGGACTCGCATATGGTTGATACGTTGAAGAGACTTCTGAGGGATAAGGAGGGGGGTAAAGCTGTGGTGTGGGCGCATAATTCACACTGCGGGGATGCGAGACATACGGGGATGGGAATTCGACGGAAAGAGGTGAATATCGGACAGCTTTGTCGGGAGGCGTTTGGGGAGGAGAATGTGGCATTGCTGGGGTGTGGCACGCATACGGGGACTGTTGCTGCTGCGTCTGGATGGGGGGATGATATGGAGGTGATGGAAGTGAAGCCGTCGCGACGGGATAGCTGGGAGCGGATTGCGCATGACACGGGCGTGGCGAGTTTCCTGTTGGACTTGAGGAAGCAGTCACTTCCGCGAGAGGTTCGGGATGTGCTGGAGAAGGAGGATAAACGGTTGCAGAGGTTCATTGGGGTGATATACCGGCCTGATACGGAGCGGATCTCGCATTATTCAGAGGCGGACTTGGTCAATCAGTTTGATGGCTATATCTGGTTTGATCAGACGGAGGCTGTGAGGCCGTTGGAAGTTGTCCAGCCAAAGACTGCGTTGGGGGATGAGGAGACATATCCTTTTGGTCTGTAATATCTACATATCTGTGTCTATGAAAAGTCATCCTTGTTCAACTCTCGAACTCATGGTACTACTTTCAGCCCTAAGCGTATAGTGCCCTCAATGCGCAAACCGGAAGTCCAACCTCTTACTCCCCGTCTCAGGACTATTCTTGATATAATCCTCCCGTTGCTGCACCAGTCAGTCCTCCTCCAATAAAGCATGGAAGACGGGAGACATACCTCCTCACTCATCCCCCTCCAAACCCTATCCCTCTGCCGATTCCGCCAAACATAATACCCCTTCGTCCCCAAGAACAGGCAAATCCCAAGTAAATTTAATCCTATGAGAACCGAATACCCCCGTTTATACCGCGGTGCATCATCCGTCCGGAAGACGTTGTTCCCGATTACATTGCCCATTTGGACGCTCACTACCAAGATATAGATTAGCACGGTCTGTCATACCGATCAGGGAAATAGAGGGAGTGAAGTATGGGGAGGGGTACTATTATAAACAGCCGCCGAAACCGTCCTAGTCCCTACGTTATTCGAGTTCTTCGAAGTCCATCCGACTAAGATCGCATGGCAATATGGGTATGACAGGAGCACTATCATAACCGCGTAAGTTCCCCACGCGTCACTCATGGATCCGGACCAGAAGCGTAGTGTGAGAATACAGGGAAGAACCCAGAGGGATTGGATACTTGAGACCAGGGCGCGCTCGTTGAGGCGTTCACTTAGGTGGGTGAGGCCGTTTAGGAGGAGGATGTGTGTGATGTTGTGGGGGATTGTGAGGAGGGCGGTGGTGAACTGGGACTGTTAGCATTTTCTTTCTCTTTGTCTCTTGAACAGGCAAGGGGAGGTACGGTGCTGAATCCCACGCTCTTGAGAGTTAGGGTTATGTATGTCCGAATGGGGACCATGGGTGTGTATACAAGCAATCCGAGGAGGTATAATGGCCAGAGGTCGTAGTCAGTTAATGAGGTCCATAGCCGGGATAGAGTGATAGCCTGGCGATTGTTCATGTCTCCTACATCGCATATGTCAGATATAATGCGAGAGTGTCGAATGTGAGATAGAAAGGAGGTAGGTACCCTTTGACGGATCGTCTCTTAAAACCCGATTAACAACAATTCGCACCTCGCGGTCTGAGAACCACCCCTTGGGGCGAAACCAGGTTTTCGTTTCGACGGCGGAGGCGGGCATCCTGAAGAATGAAGCGAGGCCGATGAGGAAGGTTATAGAGCCTTCGATTAAGAACAGCCATCGCCATCCAGCGCAGCCGAGTACGCCGCGCATGTGCAGGACTCCGAACGCGACGAAGGACCCAAAAATTTCGGTTATGGAGAGGGTTGTCCAGAACAGACTACGAAATTAGCTGTTAGATAAAGGAAGAAGGGGGAGAGAGGCGGACCTCAACCGCGTGGGCAGTTCTCGACTGGTATAGAAGTATGACAGCCATAGAACGATATCGGGGATGAATCCTCCCTCGAGCATCCCGAGGAGAGATCTTGTGAGGAAGAAAGAACGTCTTCCCTGAAGAGCAGATTGAGAGGTTGCAATGAGCGACCAGAGGGATATTTGTATCGGGATCCAGCGATCTGGACCGACGGCTTTGGAGATGAGCTGCGAGGGGAGTTCGGAGCAGAGGAATGAGATGTAGAAGATGATGTTTCCGGTATTGTAGTCTACTTCACACTTAGAGATAATCTCGCGCTATAGCTGGAGGCAGAATACCATTTGTAGACAATCCCAGGTCATCCAGCATGTTGTCAGAAACCGCTTGAACCAGATTCCCTCGATCGACTTGCAGGCCGAAGAACATCACGCACTGAAGACTATATCAGCACGCGTCGGGTGAGAGGGAAGCTAGACAAACCGCCCAAAAACAGACACGCCAGTCAATTTTCCGAATGACAGCCTTCTCCTCCTCCCTTGTCCATGTCAAGGTCGGGTCAAAGACATGTCGGCACTCGTATTCCGCCTTTTCATAGATCAGAGTATAGCGCTCGGCCACTTCAGGGTCTATGAAGGGATTCCGCTGTGATGAACCCTCATCGTCTTCGAGAGTTTCAATGTGATAGCCATCTTTACTAGCTCTGGCTGAGGGGGGGTCAGTGTAGGAGGAAGATTCGTGGCCATCTAGTAATCTCTGGGTGGCTTCTTTGTCCGAGTCCATTTCTGCCGGAAGCGATACGTGGGGGTTGAGTTCGAGTTCGAATTCAAACGCCATTTTGAGGAGGGCTGGGACTATAAGTCGATCTTGAGAGGGCACGCCATGTTGAGTCGAAGTCGCGTATTACAACCTCAAGGCTGCCTCGTGATGGAATTCATGCAGGAGTAGATATCGCAATTCTATACATGGATTGCTTATTGTCAGCTGGTTGATTTGGTCAGATTGTCATAACTCGAGAATAAGATTCACCAGGAGTTGAAGGTTCATTCCTGCCGTTGCTGGATGGCGTGATTTCGAGGGGTTCTTGCATACTCTGACCGTTTGATACTCGAAGTCGGGATTCCTCAATCCCAGTAGCACACAAGATACAACTCTTGTCAAAATCTTCATCCATTGTGGAAAATGTGCACTGAGCTGGCCCTAATAAAATAGTACCAGGAAGTCCTCTTTCTTTACTCTTACTTTTCTATCTCCTAAAACCTCCTCAGATCATGCAAAGTGCGCTTCCTACTATCTTCTTATTATTTAATCCTAGATGTCATGCTCTTTCTTCTAGCTATTTTACTATTTTGTAAGGCGCCGTGTCTAGGGTCACATGTCTCCAAAGTCTTACCAAAAAGACCAACATTACTCGCGAACTACGTTCACGAGGCTTAGAACCTACTAAGTACTTCACAGGGAAGTGCCTTGGCCCCGCAGGCGTGTTACAGATATCAAGCAATACTTAATGTCCTTAGCAATCAGTTCCATTTACAAGATTCGGTGAACTCAACAAAATGACCTATCACCAAGCTGATCTAGTTGAGAGCGAATTAACAAACTCCCAGGATAGGGAATAGGAATGATACAGATGATAACTGAGCAAGGGCAGATTAACAGCAATTCCAATGCTAGAGTGGAACCCCTAATCGTCTTCTCAAGGTCGGAGGACATTCAGACCACACGGAGATGCATCACCTAGATCTCCTGTTGAACAGCTATTGATCAAAGATGTGATACATGTCTCTTGGCTCAGCCTGTCTTTCCAACACGAGCTCAAAAACTTCCCCCTCCAGGCAAGATATCGATATAACCATAACCCGTATATTTGTTTCCTGTCACTTCCACCGCTCCGGAGTAAAATGGATTGTCGAAACCCTGCAGGACAAACTCTTGATCGCGTCGAACAGGTTTTATGTGCAGGAGGGTTCCATCCGCCAATCTGATCCTATGGTCCAGCGAGTATGTTTTGTTAGATGCGGGGGAATGAAAGCTGTCTGTGGCAGTAAACTCGGCTAAGGGCACAATAGAGTTGATCCCAGACGGCCTCTGGACTGTAGCAAATGACTTGTTCCCATTCACATCGTCTTCCCAATTCCATATGGAAGCATAGATTTCTTCATATGGCGCGTTGGATGAGGTTAGATGGAGACCAAACCATGTAAAGGCTGGCACTAAAGTAGGTCCCCATTGACGATCGTACCAAGCAAGGGATTGGCTCGGGTCGATAGTGAAGAGGGTGTCATTAACAGTGAATGTGCCACTGAGGCGGCCGCGTGGTACAGACACTTGGTGTTGGGGTTCGCCGACCCAACGCCATGAGCCGAGTCCCGCGTTCAGCACTGGTGGTCCGGCCTTGTCCATATCGATGGCAATGTTGAACTTTGTTTCCGGCACCCGACTGGTAACTTTCAGTCGTGGAAACCATTCGTTGGCAGGCCCGATGAATTCCATGTCGAACACATTGCCAGGTACGGTCAGGTGAAATGGCTCAACGGTACCGTTGTTGTGAGTGAACGTGTCGACTGCTTGATAGTATTTTGGGTGGTATCCGAGAGGGTCGTCGAGGGAAAGAATACCCCCGCGATAAGTTGTCACATTGCCATAGACAGCGGCGTGTGCTACGAGAAGGTAATTATCGTTGCTCGTGGTCCGGATGATGCCGCCTGTCCAGTAAGAGTCAAAGGCATGCTCTGCTTTTACCAAATGCAGATCAGATAGATCGAAGATAGTTGGCACGTTCTCCTAGTAAAATAGTTATAGTTAGTTCCCTGATAAAGCTTGGTTCAGTATGTTGAGTTTAGAGTAAGGCAACATACAATCAAGGCATCCGTCTTTGTTGGCTTGGACAAATGCTCGAAGCCTGAAACTCCACAAAGAAACAAGCCGATCAATGAAGCGGGTAGTAGGTGATGCATCTTTCGAGGCACAGGGAATAATAATATGTTGTGTATTTAGAGTGGAAAGCAAAATCCGAGCTGCTCTTCTTGATCATGAAGAGTCCAGGGGGTGTATAGACATAGGTATTTATACCTTCGGGCATTTCGGATTCGAATGTCTACAGAGAAACAGCAGGGTAAGGGTCCCGCTACCACAACTCCAAACCGCCCAGCAACTGTTCATCATCCCGATGATCCGAAACGCTAGGCGTACACCAATGTGGGTGGCACAGCTTGTCGTCGGTAGAAGCCAGGGTACTTAACAAGCACTTTGTAAGCAATTATCATGTTAACAGAATTGATTATGAAGTAGCTCGTAAGCAGTTAGCCGCGGCTCGTAGGGTGCAGGAAGGTCTCAGTGAATAAAATTACACGAATGTTACTAATACCACGCTCTAATCTAACTAATTAATAACCAATCTCTGACAAAGTCATTGTGTACTTAACATAATTCCTGGGTGATCAGCACACCCCTCTGAATTCGACCATGCTTTTAGAACTTGAAGCTATCCCCAACAACCCAAAAACGTGTATTTCAATTAAATTTAAATATTTAGACATGTAGGGCATCTAACTCTTGTATGGCCCTGAATATTACAATTAGAATATGTTGGTGGAGCGCGTCTTGGCGCATTTAGGCTTGGTAGAGCAGATTCTAAAGCCACCTCTTCTTCCTCATTTGGTAGCTCATTTCTCTGCCATATTAGATCCCTGCCTTCCTGTACAGAAATGCCTTGCTCTATAGGCACCTGGCACCTAGATGGTTTTGCTTTCTGCCTCTCTTTCCCATTTGCCGCGCGGAGGTTGTAGTTTTCCTGTGCCAGAAGTATAGCATTGTAGATAGCTACTTCACAGCCCTTTATAAGTGGCTGTAGGGCAGCTTTTGAAGGTGGAGATGGACTTTAAGAACCTCTTTAAGCAGCTTTTTAACTGAAGAAGCTTGCTGATATAGTTGACAAATTATATGAGGTGTTACCAATATTGAAGATGTAAGGCACCGTGTCTAGGGTCACGTGTCTCCAAAGTCTTAACAAAAAGACCAACATTACTCGCGAACTACGTTCACGAGCCCTAGAACCCACTAAGTATCGCACAGGGAAGTGCCTTGGCCCCGCAGACGCCTTACAGCTTTAGTATACTCTAAATAGTAACTAGCTGTCACGGGCAGCACGTGACCAACGGTCACTTGATACCGAAGACCCGCGGAACTCGCGGAGAGATAGCCCAACATCAACGCCCCCACGGCGACTGTGTAGCCTCTCCTTCCTAATTAGGAAACCCGGTGGCAATGACATTGAGCTGGCGGCCGCAGATCAAGGAGGAAGCGTGCCGGGCACGCTCCGATACCGCGGACAGGTCCCGGAACCTCCTATAAAGGACCACAAGATGCCACAGTAAGAACAGCTCTTCAAGCTATTCATTCTATCCTTGGTGAACCAATCAGAAAGCCTCTTTCCTCTCCTCCGACTGGAACCTCTCTATCATATTGCACCTCTCCGAGCCCCTGTCAACTCATACCAACGTTGGCTCTTACACTAGCTTGATATTCTAAAGATAATAGATAGAGACTAAAACTAAATATAGTAGTAAAAACAGTTTCTTATATATTTATGCTTATTATATCTATTATATCTATAGACTATACTAGATATGCTTGTATTATATCCATGGCTATGACTGTAGTCCCAATTTATTGTAGCATCATAGCCTGCCTATAACCAATTCAGTACATTATTACTCTGCTGTCGTCGCGGCCGAGGCTGCAGTGCAGTAGATCCATTGGCTGGCAATGTCTGTGTTCTCTGACAGATGGCTTGTATATGTAAGGCGTCTGCGGGGCCAAGGCACTTCCCTGTGCGATACTTAGTGGGTTCTAGGGCTCGTGAACGTAGCTCGCGAGTAATGTTGGTCTTTTTGGTAAGACTTTGGAGACATGTGACCCTAGACACGGCGCCTTACGGTATACATGAATAGAGGGAGCCCTATAATAGATTATCCCTACCCAGAGCTGCGACCCTGCAGTTATTATGTTGACCTAGTGTTTTAGAAATTGTTTTATACTTTCTCACATTCCTTTGTCTATTTATTCGTCTTTTTCCTTGACTGCCTAGTATGCAGTAGATACATCCATTTACTACACACTGGAATGGTGTCCATAACAATCCCAGGAAATTCAATAGCATCACAAAGCCCGAGTAGGCTCTGGTGCTATTGAATTGTCCCAGCAGGATTCTAGTGTCGCCGTGCCCACACGTTAAAATAGGAGACCAATAATCTCTAACACTGGCATGGTGGAAAATCTTCACGGGGCAATTCCTCACCGCAGGAGATTCACCAATTCCAATATCCTACCAACTTCGACCAGCTTCGTCAATGCACTCATGCTATTTCAGAGGTTTCCCTTGAGTCCCAGTCCCTAGCCTGCGTCCATGTCCATGAGGTGCTGTTCTCGCCTCTTTTGATTGAGCCGCCGCATTATCTACGGCAGCGGGACGATGATCGCTGGATACCCCTGGGGAAGCTATGCCCTTCAGCCCAAGAATGGGTACTCTATGAGTGTATCATCCACAAAATATAACTATAGCTGCGCCGAAATGTCTTGCCACGCCAAGGCTTAGAATTTCCATCTGCTCCATCCAAGTGTTGCACGCCAATTATGGTTACAAGAGCTACAGCTGCGAGAATCCTCGAGGAAACAGTCCCTCACAGACTGCCTGTCACTCGATTTAAAGGAATACCACGATGACAGGCACACAAGACATGATACCATGATACACCATGTTACTCGTCTTATGGACTTGGATAGCTTTACCTATCAATACCTGTTCAGCAAAGTTGCAGCAAGTCGGCTCTATAGAAAGCCTTAAGAAATAACGACGAGACCAACTCAGATCTTCACAGACCTGTTCTCTGAACGGAAGGAGGATATTCCGCTCTGATCGCGTGGATTATCAGAAACTTGCCACGACAACAACAGGCCTTCTCGTTATAGCTCACGGACGGTAACATTCCATGCGACCTACCTTCCGACTGCTTCTCCACAGATTTCTCGGGTCCATGGTTACAGCCATCATCCATTGACCTTCGACAAATTATCTGACATCCAGACTTAGGCGTCAAAATTCGCTGGTTCTGATGGTTTCTGTCCAAGGATTACAAGGCCAAAAGTCTTCCACCAAGGCCTGAGGCAACAGTTTCTTCCTTATGCTTAGAATTCTACGCTTTTCTCGCCTCCAAGGTCCCTTGCTATCACCTGAGGAAGTGGGCCGGCCGCGGCGGGATATTGTTTACTTGAGACCATTCCAGGCCTTATGCCAGGTCTTAGATCTTCGATGTGTTCCACACTACTCCCACAGTGGCCTCCTTCCAGTGACCACTGGAGTGCCGCCTTTCCAGCACTGTATATGGCTATTTTTTCCTCCATCCAAACAAACTTGTACCACAAGAATCTCATCCACTACTCCTACCTGAAGGAGATTTAACGATCGCGATATGATGTGAAGATCTTGTCCAAAAGAGTGAATAACGTAGGCAACGGATCCATTCTAGACTCTATCTACTTCCACCGTGACAGGAATTCAAGCTTTGCAAATTAAATGGTATCAAGGCAGATAAACTGTAACCTGATCTCAAGATCATACGATGGTGTTGTGCCATCGCCGAACCCTGTCAGAACTTGTATTCGCAATATCAAATTATATGTCATTGTTAACTTGAGTCACTATTAGTTTTTCACCAGTATCTGGCAGGGTCGATGCTATTAAAGTTTACTAGCATATGCCTAAGATGGCGTAATCCTCTAATGTATCTTCCAAGGTTCAACAGATAACCCCATTTTTGAAAATATTTTACTGTGTAGCTTCTACAATATTATGGCAAGTAGCCGGCGCCAAAATCTATCCTAGTAATGGCCAACGCCTCCTTTCATTATATGGAGAGAATAGAAGAGATGTGCTTGAGTGCAGGGGTAAAATTAGTATATAGAAACTTACGCAATCAGGGTCTCTTAATCAATCCCAGTCTGTTCGTGCAGATGCTCACAGTAACATATCCCCAAATTGTTTTAATTTCAATAACGTATTTAGCAGCGGGGTGCTGGTAAAGAGTACATATTGCAAAGTAAATGGGTAGAGAGCATAGATGTTGATGCTGCAGAGCATGCTGTCGTGATTGAAAAACTGAACAGAGGTGCTTTTTGATTGACAATAAAACTTAAGAGGACACAATCAGGGAAACATGGTTAATAAAATTATAACACAGCGCAATTTTAGCAACTGCCATCCACAGTGAAGGGCGTGACAATGGTGTGCTTGATGGCAGTCCCATCCGACCGAGTAACATTCAGGATGAATCTGCTGTCTACCAACACAGCATTCCGACTGATGTCTGGGACACCAATGTCCTTCAACTTTCTGAGCATAGTTCGATGCTTCAGAAGCCTTCCTTGGCTGTGGATGGGATTCTCCCTGCGGACCTGAGGTAGGGGTGTCCTGGGATTGCGATGCCACTAGGGAATAATTAGCGCTGTTCACTGGAATATTGTATAACACCAAGACACATATCACTTCTTTTTATATCATGAATCAGTAAAAGATAGAGGAGGACGGCTTATACCCAAGGAAGCAGGCCAAGGGGTTGATTAAATACACCAGCCTGGGTAGAATCATATCAAGTGTCTTAACAAACAAACAAACAATTTATTAACGCCCGGCGGCTAAGCCGAAAGGGCAACTATCACTAATCTACTAGTACATTTCCTATCAGGTGCCTTGTCTCCTTGTAGCCCATACAAATTCGCTTTCAGCAT